>PQWD01007156.1:0-30529 GCA_019425675.1 Leucinodes orbonalis
TAACGACGCGGCTTGCTTTACTGAGTTTAGCCGTATTTTAAAATGAAAAATGTTTACTTAACCCTGTTTTTAATCTAGTACAAAAGACACATGAAAGGTACAAGTAAACTCATAATTATAAACGACATCTAATTTTGGATAAGTGGTCGTCACACGTTTGACAAGCCTTTATTTTTAGACAATACTGATTTGAATTCTCGACTCAACAATAATAATTATGCTAATTTTATTTGATTATAAAATAAATATTTATCTTTTTCCATTCCTATTTGTTTATCGTATACAAGAGTCACATATTTATTATGCTATGGACGGACGAATAGCCTTTATTCCGGTAATTATAAGCCAATGGGATCAATGAATAATTGTGTACCAGTCTTAGATAATAAACTAACTAAATGCACAAAACACAAGCAGCTTGACACAGGACGTTGACACATGTTATATTTATGACATAAAAATATTTATTAAAAAGTCAATGATGTAAAAAAGTATGGATTCGTGATATGCTCACAAAGCAATCGAAAAAAGTGTTCCGAATGCAGTGACAGCACACATATTTCGAATTTCGAACACATTTACCTAAACAAAAGAGTACAAACTGTACTCTCTTCGGCGGTTCGTTTTTGAGGCACGGATGGCGTATCTACCTTTATATATACAGAATATCCATTGTAATAAGTGTCGTAATGTCATGGAAATTAGTTAAATCTCCGTAACTACTGAACCTATTTTTTTTCAATTGTTATCTGTAATTTAGTCCATGAGCATCGGTGACTCGTTATTGTGGACTACGTCTTCCAATCTGGAGGGTGCAGGTTGAAATCAAGTACCAATGTATTTTCGAAATGACATATACGTTTATCCGACGCTCTTACGGTGAAGGAAAACATCGTGAGGAAACCTGCGCACGCCTGCGAAGAAATTCAAAGGTTGTGCGTGAATTCGGCCATTCCGCACTGGACCAGCGTGGACGATTAAGCCGCGGGGTAGGATCGTGCCCCTCAGTTCGGACGATTTCAGCTTATGGAAACAGGGGCGGGCAGAAAGTATATGAATGAAGATGTAATCACGTAGATCGCTGAAAATGGTCAAAAGGTGAGCTTGGTTTGGATCCTGGAAGATGGACATCATGACCAATTATATCCCTCGCGTATAAAACCGCGAAATAACAAAATTCACTATTACACCCGTCAACGTGATTAATGTTTATCTCGCTGGTATATTAAGATTTTGGTAATAAAACTGGCTACAAAGTCAGTTTTTATGTTAATATACCTAACTATAGTATAATTTAAGCTTTTATAGGATTATGATAGAGCCTAGACTATTGAATTATTCATGATATAACAAGTATACGTTGTTTTGATGCTATTTTGGTACTTTCAAAGAGCAAGTAAGTAGAGTTGTTTACGTTTGATGAAATAATGATATCCTTATTTTCTAAGGATATGACGTACATTTTTTAAAACCACGTCTTATATTGTGTAATTATAAAATCATATAATAAAATGACTAAGTTATAATTTCTTAATATAACATTCTTAAAAAACCTTATATGAAGCCTTTAAAACTAAAAAAACTTTTTATATGTAAAGCAATGATGAAAAAGTATAGATTCCTGATATGTTCATAAAACAACTGAAAAAAGCGTTCCAAATGCAGCGACAGCACACATACACATATTTCGTATGTGCGTACATTTACCTTAACAAAGAGCCTACAACTGTATTCTCTTTGGCGTTTTTGAGACACGGGTGGCGTATCTACCTTTATTTATATACAGAATATCATTGATATAAAGCCCTTAAATCCTTCACGAATATGTCTATGTAAGCTCTTAAGAAAATATATTTAAAATCCAAGCTTCTATACAATATGAATAATGATGGCATACAAGAATTTGCTTAAGTTAATAAAAAGTAGTACTATAGCTAATTCCTAAAAAAGTGATCCAGCCAGTGCCACCTTATTACGCAAACTTTATGCCATACATATCTACGCATTCGAAAAATAAAAAAGAACTTTCGTTATCACTCGAGCCGGTGGTCGTAAAAACAACGATCCACTCATTGTGTTCGTTTTTCAAACTCCTAATCCGCCATTTTGTTTTTTGTTTTATGGCGTGGAAAAAAGCTTTTGTGGCGCAGTGCAGGAATGTTGAACAGAAACTAAATGACCTAAATAGCTTAAATGTTAAACATTTCTAAAACTTACTTTCTTAAAAGATTTGGTGCATTTAACATGCATCAAATCTTTTAAAAAATAAAATCTTTAATTAATTAGTATTATTTTCGTTATACTAGAGTTATTTTGTGTACCTATAACTGTTTGCTTAATGACATCTTAATATGAGTTAGTAAATTAATCACGATTAGGTATTAGGAAAAAAACGTTTTAAATAAATACAAATTCGTGTAAGTTATATAAAAACGCTTCCATAATTAAAATTTCAATGTCAGTATATGTTTAAACAATTTTAGTTTGAGGCACTTATGCAAAGTTAGAAGCAGCTGTATCAACTACTTATTTCCACATTGTATCAAACATACAGACAATTCGCAAATGTTTCTAATTTTAAGAATGATGTAATTGAAAGGAACTTGCTATACTTTATGCACTTATAGGTTTCATCCAATATATTGGTTATTTTCATTTAATATATAATATAAATACAATTTGTATTATTATTATAATATATTTATATGTTCGTAAATTTTTTAGGTATATACATATTTTATTACTAATTTGATATAACTTCAAAATAAATAAGGTTTTCATTAGTTTTCCATTAAATACGAAAATATTTTTACACGACACACCGAAATGTTAAATATGAGTTAAAAAAATCTTTCGATTCCAAAATTTATTCGATATAAATCACTGCGTTCGCTAAACAATCCACAAAAAATCCGCTAAACAATCCTCATCAAACCTCCCGCCATTTCGAATGTAAACAATAAACTCCCAAAAAAACTAAATCTAAACCGAAACACTGTCATTAAACTTTGAAATCCTTACGCGAGCACGTTACTGACGCGTCCCTGTACTGTGTACAAACTAAAATACATTTTTTACACTATAAATTGTTTTTTCCTACAAAAATACTAGGTCAGTGTGTCTCAATCTGTCCTTAAGTTTGTTTTATACAAATCCAACGCCGCTCGAGTCACGGATACCGTTTTTACAAGGCAACATCACAGTTACCATAACGACAAGTTATTGACTCCTTTAGGGTTTTTAATATCTGTTTTTTCATACCATTTGTGTATACAAACATATGTTAATGGCCATACCTACTTTGGGCTTTATTGATCTTTTTATAAGTTAGCAACACAATACTGTCTATTTGATTGCGGCTTGTTATTTAAATTTTATTAAAAGAAATTAAAAAAATAACTCGTTTACTTCTTATTCTTCTATTTCATTTTGTTCAGTTTTATTTTATAGAGCGCTGCAGCCCCGTTCTCTGCTTTGTGAAACGGGAAGAGTAGGTACTTACTTGTAAAAGCCAAACTCAAAATATCTATATATCTTTAACAGATACTTTTGAACCGTCAATGTATTGGAATCTATCTTTACAATAAACCAAAATATTTAAACATGGGTCGCCGGTCGGTTAGAAATCTTACTAAATCTAACTGTTTGTCTCTCTTTCTTAACCTTTCGCAGTCCACTGCTGGACACTTCTCCCCCATTTTGCGCCAGATATCCCGGTCCTCCGCTTTCCTCATCCAGCCTCCAACAGAGACTTTTCGCAAGTCGTCGGTCCATCCGGCCGGAGGGCGTCCTACGCTATGCTTGCCAAGACGCGGTCTCCTAACTTGTTATTCAATCAAAATCAGTATTTGGTCCTATATCCAACTGAAGCCAAGCGTGGGAATCATCATCATCATCATCAGCTCATTAAACGTCCCCACCGAGGGGCACGAGCCTACCCGTATAGGGTGTATAGGCCGTCGTCCAAGCGGCCCCAGTATGGATTGGACGACTTCACGCACACCGTTTGAATCTCTTCGCAGGCGTGCGTGCGTAGAAATTATTATTTAAAAAAAAACAAAGTCCACCATTGGACTGTCACGGGCTCTGATTGAAAAAAATGTTTATAAACAAATTGTCGCATTTAAATAAATAAAAGTTAAATATAGCATCTTGGAATTCCAAAAACCGGTTATGGTGACATTTAAAATTATTCAAATATAATCATACTTTGCGATTTATCGATTTCTAATATTAGTAAGTTTGGATTTATGTTTTAGTTCGTTTATGAGTTGTTGATGTGATGATAAGTAAGTGATCAAGTATGCTTAGGACCAAAATCAGTAATAACACAGTTTTGTTACTAACTTATCAAATTAGCAGCAGCAGCTCATTATAACGTTCCCACCGAAGGGCACGAACCTACCAGTAAAGGGTGTATAGGCCGTCGTCCACGCGGCCCCAGTATGCACGCACAACCTTTGAATCTCTTCGCAGGCGTGTGTAGGTTTCCTCACGATGTTTTCCTTCGCCGTAAGAACGTCGGATAACCGTACACATAATTTCGAAAATTTGAAAATACATTGCCACGTGGCGGTATTTGAACCTGCACCCTTCATATCGGAAGGCAAAAAGTCCACACTAATGAGCTATCGACGCTCTTGCAATAACTTTGTTTTTGAATAAATTACAACATGAAATAATCTTAATGAAATCTTCTGACATTCAACAAGCGCCATCTAGTCCTAAGTTAAACGTTAACTGCGATATCTCATAAGATATTCATTACAATTGAATGATGTAAAGGGCAATTTTGTTGAATATGAAATACATTTTATAAATAAAGTATTTATTTAAATAAGGATTGATATCATATTTATGAAAATAACTTCACAAAATGATGCAATGTTTTAGAAAAATTTTTTAGCCAAAAATACGTTATAGGGAGCTAACCTTAAAAGATAGACATATACTGTCGCGAACTTTTTTGTAGACCTTTAAAAGGGTAACAATACTCTCAGGCATGACTTTTGCGAAACTTTAACCGTTTACGCAGCGTACGCAGCGGAATCTCCATGTAAGAAAATTTCCCCCCAGATTTTGAAACATTCTTCATTGCTGCTCCGCTTCTATTGCTTGTAGCCTTCCTCGATAAATGAACTATTAAAACTAAAGAATTTTTCAATCGGACCAGTAGTTCCTGAGATTAGCGCGTTCAAACAAACAAACAAACTCTTCAGCTTTGTAATATTAGTATAGATAGAAAACACCAAAACATTGCAAACAGACATGTTCATGCACACAATGTGTGTACTGCCGGGGATCAAACCCCCCTTAACTTAGTGTTGCAGTCTCAAACTGCAACACCAATGAGTCGTCATCGGCGTCATCTTAACATTGGATACAGCAAATTTGATTACCGTGTGGTTTTCAATTTTTCCGCTGTCAGTATAGATAAGCATTGGCCGGTGTTATGTATATGAATCGATGTTTTTTTGCGAGTCAGTTCGCATGATTGACGCGTGAGCATTAGAGTAATACGTGCTTCCATCCTAGGTGAGGTGGGGTGGCCAATGTTACCGTTTTCTGCGGATAAGTACAAACTTTTTTTATTATTTTTTTATTTTGTTTGTAACAAAAACAATAACATAATAAAAGCTTTATATTATTGTAGTTTTACAAAAATAACTCATGTAACCAACCTCATTTTTGTTAGATGAGGATTTTTGAATGGAAAAGTTAGCAATTAAGAAAATCAGTGTACTGACACAATCAGTGTCAATGACGAAATCAGCGTATTTTGGATACCAATCAAATCTAAAGTATTAAAGCTATTCAATTGAGACTTTGTATGTTTAATTAGTTTATTATGGACATCATATCCTGAGAATATGAATTATCTGGTACATCGGTAACCAACTCTATGGGACTTCAAAATAAACTACGAAACACTTCGTGAAAATGTAGGCAGTGTACTTGTATACTTTTGGGTAGCAATCTCATAATTCACGCTGTGCCCAATAGTAATTAATTATGACAAATTAAACCTTATTCTGGCAATTGAAATCTTATCTTGACAAAATTATATAATATTTGGCAGTTTTAAATCTAGACAATTTTGACAACTGAAATCCAAATAAGACGTTTTGAATCCATGTCCTACTTATACCAAGTCCATGGCCACTACACCAACAGGTTTTCGGCTAAGTCCCGGCTCGGACCTGACCTCACGATCCTAGAAGAATAATTCCAAACTCTTGAACATCAAGCATCTGTCATCATCAGTGGTACCTCAATCACACCGACGTGTTCACTTTTACGTGCATACAAATAATTATATTATTATCATGTGTGGTATAATTAAATTAAGCGGCCACTGAATTTATGATTGAAAAATACAAATAAAAATTTAATTTTGTTTATTAAAATAGTTTTATTTATTTAAAACGACTTGCCTTATTTTATAAAACTTCATAGTGCTATCTTCCTTTTTTTATTTAGTGTGCTAACAAATTATACGGTTAACATGTCCTTTACGTGATAATACAAACAGACATGTTCATGCACACAAATGTTTGTACTGCCCGGGGATCGAACCCGGAACCCTTGGTGTAATAGGCGACATTTCAAGCATTACCGCAAATGGGTCGTCAATGAAATTTGATTTTGTAATGCGTCACTTGCCACTAGGTGAGCGAACTTCTCGACACGTTTATTTCATTATATTAAAAACTAGCTATTCCCCGCGGTTTTCTCCCGCAGTAAAACATAACATCAAATCGCTTCGTAAAGTCACGCGACGCGCGGCCATCACGTGGTAAATCATTGCTTTATTTTTCCAAAATAAAAAGTATTCTCTGAAATAAAAGTAACCTATGTTTTTCCTTATTACACCAGCTACCTGTCAAAAAAGTCCCGTCCAAATCCATTCAGCCGTTTCAGAGATAACCCGGAAACAAATAGACATACAAACAAAAATTTTAATAATTGTTATATTAATATTACAAACAGACACTTAAATTTTATTTGTATATAATATTTTATTAAAAATACGATACGATACGCAACGGTGTGATAGTGCCATTCGCGTTACACCAAACACTCTTTGCATCATTTAAATTATAAGAGTCATCATAACTCAGGATTCGATATGAGATCATCATAGCAAATTCAATATTATATACCTACCAGATAAGTATGTATTTATCCATCAAGTTTAAGTTCAAATGAATAGGCAATTTGTTATTATACATTAAGATGGATGACTTTGTAAATTTTGGGTGGGCAGGTGATTTTTTGTCAAATAAAAAGGATATCTGGCGCAAAATGGGGTAGGCCTTTGTCCAGCAGTGGACTCATAGGTTGAAGAAGAAGGTATATACATACATATAAAATGGGAAAAGGGAGAGGCAAATGAGCATGCAGCTCACCTGATGGAAAGTGTCACCACCGTCCATGGACATTTGAAACAACTAAGACCACAGGCGATCCGACGCTCTTACGGTGAAGGAAAACATCGTGAGGAAACCTTCATGCACGCCTGCGAAGTGTTTCGAAGGTTGTGTGTGAAGTCGTCCAATCCGCACTGGGCCCGCGTGGACGACTAACACCTAAAAACCTTTAAGGGTAGGCTCGTGCCCCTCGGTGGGGACGTTTAGTGAGCTGATGATGATGAGGTCACAGGCAGTTTCGTACCCAGAGAATAGTCTACTCATAGGAGTAGGGTATGCAGTGAGTGACACTAATCGTTAAAACAATAAATAGTTTACATTTTTGTTACATTGAGTGCTGCTGATGATAGCAGATCACCTATTATAAATCTCTGGAGAAAAATGGGCGAATAAGTGGGAATAATTAAATATGTTGGCGATTTTCTGGGTTGTCTGGACGCAAAGGGTATTTGCATATATGGAGTGCACGCCTCTGGTCACAGGGATGCGTTGCCGGCCCTTTAAAATTGTATGGAATAGGTTATTAGTAGTAATACTAGTAATGACGAATGTTATTATGGGGTAAACCCCACTGTTGAGCTACAGCTCAACAAGGAATTTCAATTTGAACATAAAGATTAGAGAAAATGTTGACTGCACAACACAAAATATCATAATTTGCAAAAACAATAAATTAAAGAATCAATTAGTTTAAGATAAATTATAATTATACACAACGCTCAACATGTTTGTGAAGCAACCTTGAGATTTTTTTCAACGCGCCATTTTATATACGAAAATTATCATGCCTTACGCGTTATAAAATATTAATTAAAATATGATGGATTGTAGCCGGTTGTTTATATTTTATATAATCATTACGTGGATCCTTCACTTGAACTCGATGGTCTGACATTCGTACATAATGTATTTATACATAAACAGAGGCTGAATTCTAAATTTCATCCTTACTACTTTTTTTCATACTAACTAGGTGGACTCGATACTAAGTCGTCTAGGTAGGTACCACCGCAGTGCCAGATATCATCCCGTGAAACACGAGTGTTATGCACTTTTATGTTTGGGATTAGAGCACTGCTAGTGAAATTTCCGTGTATAAGAGACCTATCATCTGTTGTCTCGGGTGTCGGGCGCAGTGCGGCATTGATGGATGATAATAACTATCAGTTGTTAGTCTCCTTCAATGCCGCTCTGTTATGGTCTGGCGTATAACTTACCATCAGGTGAGCGTCCAGACGTCCTGTACACTTATAACATAAAAAAAAACTATCGTTATGTTTGACTACCTATGCCCGCCGGCTGCGTAAAAACAAAAGTCTGTTACTTCTTAAGGCCAAGTCCTGAGGACTTGTTATCGTAGAGACTACAGGGTTGCAAATCGCATATTAAAAAAACTATTAATATCGCAATGCTCGATTGTCGGATTGGTGACCGAAATATTATCATATGTCCCTCAACACTTGGAAAAGCACGTTTAGCTGTTGATAACATCCACCCAATCCACAGTGAGCCCGCGTGGTGGCTATCAACCCAAAGTCCCCATAGCTATGATAGATACTGCGACATAACACTGAGTGGGGACCTTAGTTGTGTGCGTTCCGTGTTTGTGCTTTAGCCTTAAGCTAGTTTAAGATTTATTTGTTAATTTGATGCGACAAAAAAAATAAGGCTGTGAAGCCATCTGCGCTCGCCAATTGCCCGGTGAAGCTGTAAAGGCCATCTGCGGCCAACAGCAGTAGAAGAAGACAATTAAAACATTTTCTTTCTTTATAAGCTGTGTGTGTCTGTGGGAAGGTGGGCCCCCTGTAGTTACAGGACAGTAATAGCTCTGGACGTTGTTATCTCCATAATACATCAGCTACCTGCCAGTGGAAGTACCGTCAAAATCAGTCCATTTGTTCCAGAGCTTAGCCGGACTATACGGAATATCTTTTTCTTATTTGTCCACCACCACATTTTTCTAGCATCATAATTATTAGATTTAAAAATATGTTTAGTAGTAACAGAAAAACAAAATAGAAAGTGAACGTTCGAAACACCGAAGTGGGATTCGACAGTGTGTTGAGTTACAACCTTACAGANTGGTTTGAAATCAATGATGCAAATAAGTATGGATTCGTGATATGCTTACAAAACAATCGAAAAAAGTGTTCCGAATGCAGTGACAGCACACATACACATGTTTCGAATTTCAAACACATTTACCTAAACAAAAGAGTACAAACTGTACTCTCTTCGGCGCCGGTTCGTTTTTGAGATACGGATGTCGTATCTACCTATATATACAGAATATCATTGCTTGGAATAGATAAATTTTACATGCGTGCATGATTTAAACTTTGACCTCAAGAGGTTACCTTTTGAGGTCAAAGTAAAAATCATACGCCACCACTATAATAAGATTCTAAAACTTAAGCCATCAAAGAGTTCAAATTCACAAAGTCTTAAAGTCAGTGATGTGAATGTGACGCCATTAGTTTTTGAAGCTGACTGAAAATTTGATATGAAAATGTCTTTCTGACGTCTTTCGAAGTTTCGAACCCTTTTTTTAAATGTTAATATTTATGTTTAAGTGTACAGGACGGCCAAGACGCTGACCTGAAAGTAAGTGATACGCCTGACCATGATAGAACGGCATTGAAAGAGACCAACAATCGATATACAGTTATTATTTTCCGTCAATTCCGCACTGCGTCCGACACCAGAGACAACAGATATTAGGTCTCGTATACCCGGTAATTTTACTAGCTACAGCGCCCTCACCCCGAAACACGAAAGTGTATAATAATAAATAACACTCCTGTTTACCGGGACGATATCTGGCACTGCGGTGGTTCCTACCTAGACGACTCAGTATTGAGTCTACCACATAGTCAATCATATTATAAAAAAATCACTTCCTATCTTTCTCGTTTACCATGTTGGAAACCAAACAATAAATGGTCGTAATGACTCGTAATAATATCGCACGTAAATGTACGCAAGTCCAGAGTTCAGGTTTTAGTCTAGTTTATTGATAGACTTAAAACAAAATGGCGGCGACGTCATTAAGTCAAGATGTCATAATGACATTTGCGTCAATGCAATTAATTGCCAATTTATGCGGATAATTGAATGCACTAGTGAAGCGTTAATCGATTTGGAATACGATTTCCACGCTTCCCTCAAGATGGTCATGCCCTTTATTTACTCGTAGTGATGTTGTCATTATTGTTTATTGTTGTGCTTGTTTTAGGCAATCAGATTAAGGTAAAATATGTTATTATAAGAAAAAATAAATATTTGATTCACAAAAAAAGGGAGTTGGCAAAAAATTACACAGGGTTCCAGATTGGGTCCACGGGCACTAAAAACATTAATTTTGTGAACATGAACACGTCTGTTTGTATTGGTTTGGGTGTTTTTATGTATATGTTTACAAAAAATATATATATAAGTTTGTTTCATCATCAGCTCATTAAACGTCCCCACCGAGGGCACGAGCCTACCCGTATAGGGTGATTAGACCTTAGTCGTCCACACGGCCCAGTGCGGATTGGACGACTTCACACACAACCTTCGAATCTCTTTGCAGGCGTGCATGAAGGTTTCCTCACGATGTTTTCCTTCACCCTATGAGCGTATTGGTACGTGTCGGGATTAAAAGTTTGTTTCTCCGTTGTTAACTACCCATATTACAGGCTAAATGCTTAGTTTGTGACTAGAGGCGTTGTGTGAATGTCAGTAGAGATTTAGTTGTTTACATGAGCGTAGCCAGTCTTGGGCTAAGGGTGGGGCAACAGTGAACATATCCCCCCTCTCCGGTATTTTTATTTATTTAAATATGTTAGATGCAAGCGCCCACGCTTGCCCCAGTGTGGCTACGCCCATGGTTGTTTATAGTAGGTAAATCAAATGTGTAAACCAAATCGGTTGCCACTCAGCTGTTCTGTCTCAGCTACGAGTATCTTCTGTGGAATTTAGAGTTTAGAGTTCTTATTCGAGTTGGTAGATTCTGTGATATATATTCACACGCATGATTACTCCATAAAGGCTCCCAACGTACTATAGATAGGGCTATGTCCTTACATAGGTGTTTTCCTGAAATGAAAATTGAAAAATAAAGATCTGAAATGAGGACTTCTGCAGGAGTACTAGAATGACCGACGTAGACTGAAGGCACACAGGGCTATATAAAAAGGAACGGATATTACCTAAATATAAGAATTTTATTTGTTTTAGACTATCCATTGTCAATGTGATGTTTGGGTGAGTGTTTTGAAAATTTTGACCATAACGCGTCACGGAAAGGGTACAAAATGAAAAAAGCATGAGCACACTACTGTGTCATGACAAATGAAACCGAATGAAAATTCTGCCCAACCGACGCGATGGGCTGAGTTTTGCCGCGGACAATTTTTGAATGAGACTGTGCATCTAAGATATTTATTTGAAAAAATTATGTAGCTCTAAATTATCACTCATTGAAACTATGAATTATTAATGTTATAACTAGCAGGTCCAGCCGAGATAATTTTTTTTACAAAATTGTACATAAAACGTAATGTAGAGAAAAATCAGTGGACATAGGAATCATCTCTATTACATTTAAATGAAAAATCTAAGTAATGGAAGTGTTGTAGAGTTCCGAATTCTTTTTAGTGACAACTAGAAACCAGTGTTATGCTTAAAAATATTGATTTTTAGTGCTCTGGTGACAAATGTGATGCCGGGGTAAGTTGTTAATTGTCGTTAGATTACTGTCTAGACTGCTACTTTAAACATATCAATGTATACTAATAACAGTAAGGGTGTATACAATGATATTCTGTATATATAAAGGTAGATACGCCATCCGTGCCTCAAAAACGAACCGCCGAAGAGAATACAGTTTGCACTGTACCTACCTGTATACTTTCCTGTAAATGTACGCTCATTCGAAATATGTGTATGTGTGCTGTCACTGTGTATGTATTCCTTACCGTAGAGCGTCGGATAACGCACATACATTTTCGAAAATTCGAAAACACTTTGGTACGTGTCGGAATTTGAACCTCAGCCTCCCGGTAGGAGGCGACAGTCCACACCATTGAGCCACCGACGCTCATTAAAGCTGTACTCTGAACGAATTCACTAGGGCTGCTTTGTTCACCATTTGTAATGAACAAAAATTGTAACATTCATTTGTTGTTGTTAGTGTGTATCTTAGAACTGTAATATGTATTATCGTATTAGGTTAAGTAGTACGTTTGTGGCAATGATGTAAAAAGTATAGATTCGTGATATGCTCACAAAACAATCGAAAACAGTGTTCCGAATGCAGCGACAGCACACATACAAATATTTCGAATGAGCGTACATTTACCTAATAAAAGCGTACAAACTGTATTCTTCGGCGGTTCGTTTTTGAGGCACGGATGGCGTATCTACTTTATATATACAAATATCATTGGATGTGGTAATAAATGAAAAAAATATAATATTCTATGTAATGGCTATGAGTAGAGCAGGCCGCCACCAACCACGCGGGGCCAATGCAGATGGTGGGTGTTAACAGAGGCAAAGTCAAAATAAATTAATTCACATTCATTCAGAGGTATTTTATGAGACCTAACATCTGTTGTATCGGATGTTAGGCGCTGTGCGGCTTTGATGGAGAATGAAAACTGTCTTTCAGTTGTTGGTCTCAATCAATGCAACTCTGTCATGGTCAGGCCTATCACTTTACCATCAGGTGAGCGCATCATCCTGCAACGAGTACAGGACGGCCAGGACGCTCACACAAAAAAATGTCTCAAAATTTGTTGTTCCGTTCACTTCATAAAATGAAAAGAAGTTTACGACGTTATGATATTTCGATTTTTCACAACGGTGTTTTTCATAGCTCGGGGATAAAATGACATGCCTGGCGACGGTGAGTTTCAATATCTGAAGATAATTAAGTGTCTAAATTTCATTGTATAGAATTTTATTTTTTTATTTATTACTATGTTTTGATAGTTGATGGATAGTCTGCATTGGTTTTTTAACTTAATGACTTCTGCTGGTGGCCGCAGATGGCTCTAACAGCTTCACGGGGTAACTGGCAAACGCAGATGGCTCTCAGCCTTAAAAAAATATTCGTGGGGACGGCAGATTAGAATTATGGCAGCAGCGACATCCTGCGTAATTGTTTATACTGCGGTCATCGACCCGCCTGACATAGACCCGTGGTGACTACGAGCATTTCCCCAGTGAGCAGCGTGGGCAGAATCGGCCCGGTTCCCGGCATGACAAATGCGGAGGACCGGGATATCAGGCGCAAAATGGGGGAGAACTATGTCCAGCAGTGGACTGCGATAGGTTAGAGAAAGAGCCAGGGCATCCCAGACTCAAACCTGATCTGCGTTGCGGGTAGGTAACCTAGTATATGTTTGAGGATGCGAATTGGGACTGAGCGATACTACAGAAACCGTGACGAAGGACCCCGGGGGCGAAACCTCGGATGTCCGTTTATTGTCGAGGGTTTGTTTATGATTGTTAAATATAAAATCAACTTGTTACTTTGTGTTTACCTAAAGTTTATACAGCTATCTTTATCTTTAGCTTTTTTTTCTGCTCTCATGACTTGAAGTTGGCTACAAAAATATCTGTGTACATGGCGATAGTGCTGCCAAGTTTCTTATTTTCTGAGACTATCGACGATAAACACACCACGTGTTTATCGTCGACACATTCGGCTTTGGCAGATTTCTCTCCGATGTCTGCGATCATTATGAGGTAAGTTGGTTTAATCGTGTGCGTAATACCGAAGTGTTGCGTCGAGCAATGTCGGTGGCATTTGAAATTTGAAATTGAAATTGAAATTGAAATTGAAAAATGCTTTATTCAAATAAATCTTTACAGATACTTTTGAATCGTCAAAACAGTATATATTTTTTTTATTAAATCTAATGACTCTACCACCGGTTCGGAATGCTGCCATCCAACGAGAAGATCCCGGCAAGAAACTCGTGGGTTACTCTTTTCAATACTTGGTTTTACAGAGTTTGGTCAAATAACAAATTTATACAATTCAATTATATGCGTCTGCTCCTGGAACACAATGCAGGCAGACTAACACAAAATTTGTCTGCTAAATATTCATCTACTGTGTAATATCCTTTTTTCAACAAGGTAGTTTTAATTAAAGCTTTAAACTTATGCAAGGGCAAATCAACAATATTTTGTGGCACTTTATTAAAATACTTTATACAATTTCCGACAAAAGATTTCCCTACTTTGTGAAGACGAAGATTCGGAACAGCAAGTTTGTTTTTATTCCTAGTGTTAAAATTATGATGATCACTGTTTTTTTCAAAAGTGTGGATATTCTGTACGTACATTATATTATCAAAAATATATTGCGATGCGACTGTCAATATATTTATTTCTTTAAAAAGCTCTTCAAAGAATCCCGTGGTCTAAGATTGTAAATGGCACGGACAGCTCTTTTCTGTAGTACAAAAATATTATGTATGTCAGCAGCTGCGCCCCACAATAATATACCATATGACATTATACTATGAAAATAACTAAAATATACCAATCTCGCTGTTTCGACATCAGTCAAGAGCCTTATTTTCCTAACAGCATAAGCTGCCGAGCTAAGTCTACCGGCCAGTGCTTCAATATGGGGTCCCCACTGCAATTTAGCATCAATAGTAATACCTAAAAATCTAGTTGAATTTACTGTTTCTAATTTTTCATTATTAAGAATAACATTAGAATTTACTTGCCTTACATTTGGCATGCTAAACTTGACACATTTGGTTTTCTTAGTATTTAATAGTAGATTATTTACAGTAAACCAGTGCATTACTTTGGATAGGGAACTATTCATCTCATCAAATGATTCCATGTGTCTGTTGATGTTAAAAATCAAAGATGTGTCATCAGCAAATAGTACTACGTCCATAATATTACTACAATAGTAGGGAAGATCATTTATATATATTAGAAAAAGAAGAGGACCCAATATTGAGCCCTGAGGTACCCCCATGTGCAGAACAGCACCAGGAGAACTCTTACCATTAACATTAACTTTTTGGATTCTGTCGGACAAATATGACTCTAAAAGTTTTAATGCACAGTCCGATACACCGTAATGTCTCAACTTAATCAACAACGTTGCATGATCTACACAATCAAAGGCTTTGGATAGATCACAAAATATTCCAATGGCATCCTGCTTATTCTCCCAGGCGTCAAATATGTGTTTGATAAGTGCGACCAGCATCAGTGGTATTTTTATTTTTAGTAAAGCCAAATTGTTTTACATGTAATATTCTATTCATATTAAAATGAGCAATTAATTGATTAAAAATAATTTTCTCGTAAATTTTACTTAATGTTGGTAGGATCGAAATGGGTCTAAAATTTGATGGATCGCTTTTGTCACCTGCTTTAAATAATGGGATTAATTTACTGTACTTCATTAAATTTGGAAAAATACCTTCATCTACAATTGTTAATATAATTGCTAAGTGGGGTGCTATACTATCATAATTGATTAAAATTAAATCGTACATCATGCGTCGTCAGCTTCGATGGTGCGGTCATCGCGGATGTCGGACGATCGTGTGGTGAAACGTATCTTTATTTCTGAATGCAGGAGGGTAAACGTAAGCGTGGTGGCCAGATCCTTAGATAAAAGACGTTCAGAAGTGCCATATGAAGAGATGCAACATCGAGCCTCGGAGTGGGAAGATTTGGCAGCGCAGCGCCCTGAATGCGTCGGCTTGTTCGAGGCAGGTTCGCATTTTTGAAGATCAACGTAAAGCTGATCTAGACGCTAAACGCGACGAATTAAAAGCCGAACACCCGTGACCATTCAGTATAATTATGTAATGTAAGCTCACGTGTGCACAATGTGCTCGTGAGTTTACTGCAAAGATTGGCTACATCAAGCAAGATCGGATAGCATCTTCAAGCGCATGTGCGCGTACTGTTTAGGAGTCGAAGTGGTCGCCATGACCGAAAACGGTCGGATCATCGTTCATTCATACAGCTATCTGCCAAGGTACCTCAATTTCAGCAGTTGCTAGTCATAGAAAACTACAGAGTTAAATATATTTTCAGTGTAAATCGGATCTATGTACAGCGGTGGTAAGTTGATGATTTATTTGGCTTATTTTGAGGCTCCATGTTTTTATCAAAGGAAAGCTCGGTGTCACTATTTTTTCCATCATCATAACAAATAGGTTTTAATATAGGTAGCAGTATAATGCTATAGTAGTGTGCTCGTGCATTTGATTTTGAACTCTTTCTTTAACGCGTTAAGGTCAAAATTGAAATGAATAATTTTATGTTCTTATATATAATGCTATGGTCAATGGGCTTTTACATTTTATTTGTTGATGTTTCTTCGTGATTGTGCTTCTAGTGAGTGTATTGATCTAAGGCGTCTAGTTAGTTTAGTCCTGCTCGTAAAATAAGACAGTTGCTTTATCTTATAAAAGCATGCTTTCAAAGTTTACGCAGTTAATAAATAGATGTCACACATGTAGGTCACCATGTCTCGTTAATCACCCAAATAAAAGATTCGTTATGTGACCAGAATGCCCAATCGTTACATGCCGTATTTTAATGATTACGAAGCTACGAGTCACACTTATATAGGGGATAAATGACAGATTGAAGATTAATTGCTTTTGTAATTTGAAATTCTATTCTTTTTTTGCTGCAAATTCGTTAGCGCAGTTTATTATTGTAATTACCTCCGTGGTCTAGACGCTGAGTTCCTGGGTTTTAATCCCGGTGAGACTGCATAGTGAAAGATACTTTGTAGGATTTCCAAGTTTTGTCAGTCTACAAACTTTCTTTGGACGATGAATGCTGAATCACCGATTGTTCGAAAAGAAAAGATTATCTACCTCAGAGGGCACGCTAAGCCGGTATCGGCAACCATCCAAAATGGTACGAATATCATTGTTTTTTCTTTTCCTGGTTTTGATAAATTAAAGGTTTGATTTCTCTCTCCACTTCAACTAGCGCAGTTACTTAGACATAGGTCAACCCCATTCTGTTCTAGATATCCCGGCTATACTTTTGTTCCAGCCTCCACTAGTAATCTTTCACACGTGGTCCGCTCTCGGTCGGGTATCCTACGCTACGCTTGCGAAAACGCAGTCTCCACTTCTAAACTCGTCCGCACAATGGCCATCGGTTTAGCGACCGTGACCAGCCACTGGTACTTCAACTTTCTGATTCAGCTAATTTCATATGCCCATCATCATCATCAGCTCATTACCAACGTCCCCGAAGGCAGCAAAGCCTACCCGTACGTGGGTGATTAATTATCAATGTTCAAAAACTTAATTGATGACTTGAGCAATAAAACGTTTTGGTCAAATATTCTTTGTCGAATTCTAGTATAAAAGCCTTAATTTTATTACAGTGCAGAGGTGATAAATGTGGAGCGATGGTAACATGTCATGTTTTTTTTAGGTACACCAATGAACGACCGAAGCTCTTGCCTATTTCATAATAACATATTTTATGTCAAAATACAGTGTTCGGGAACAAAATGTACAGCTGGGGTAAGTTAAACACACCAATCAAATAACAAAAAAAAATTATTCCAATAAATCTGTTACAGACACTTAATCGTCAATTGTTATTTTTTTTATGATTCTAACACCGGTTCGGAATAAGTAGGATCCTCGAGAAAAGCCTGCAAGGAATTCGATAGTCACCTTTTAAACTTTTTATATCATTGGTTACAGATTTGTGTTATTTACGTGCACGTAACGTTACGTAATTGTGAAACTTAAGTATGACTTTATGAAATTTAAGTTCGTGAGTGTTTTTGTTACTTCTTCACTACGGCTGAAATACTGATACAATTTGGTATAAGTTAACTTACGCACTGGCTTAACCGTTGGTTCATCGGCTGCGTTCAGTGCGGGAAAATATACCAACAAACTAAACCACGGGACACAGTATTCATCATCAGCCTATAGCCCACTGGGCACAGGCCTTCCCACTCAGCATCTACTAAGACAGATACGTATAATCGTCTTCACCATTTACTTTATAAGTATGACATGTAGGGTTATGGTGGCAATACATTTTTGTTTTATTATTATTATTTTGTTACCATCAGCTCATAAACGTATAGGGTGATTACCCTAGTAACCTAGGCCTTAGTTGTCCACGCGGCCCAGTGTGGATTAGCTGACTTCATGATCAACCTTTGAAATTCATCGTAGGCGCTCGAAGGTTTTCTCACGATGTTTTCTTTTGCCGTAAGAGCGTCGGATAAACGTTCATTTAATTTCGAAAATATATTGGTACGTGGCGGGATTTCAACCTGCTACGACGATCTATTATTGTAATAACAATATAAATAATAAGTATTCAGTGCTTTAGGGGGTTAAAGCCTACACACTTAGATGATAGATATGATAGGATGATAGCTGATAATATGATAAAGGATATTGATAAGAAATGATACAACCGAGTCCGCTTGTTAATTAGACTGATTTATTGATTATGAAATGCACGCGCGAATACAAAGTGCTGATGCGGCGACTTACAAATATTATTGTAATTAAGTTAATGCTTAATGTGTGGTAAACCGTACAAGTGCATTGGCAATAAAAAAATTCAACATTACAAAACTAATAATGGAAAGGCAGGGCATAGCATGGCAAAGCTTATGTCAAGGTATTTATTTTATTCTACGCCGCGAGCGTCGCGGTAGCTCATTGGTATAGACTGCAGCCTTATAGTACCATAAAATGCGGAATAATATTATTATAATACTGTTTTAAGAGCTGGCGATAGCTCCCAGGAGTCCACTCATTCGCGCTCGTAAACTAAAGCTGCTAACATACAAAATTCATACATACAATATGTCCCTAAATTACTTGCAGTGCAAAGGGAACGGCTGTTATTCAAAAGTAAGACTATGGCTTGGATTAATTTATTTATTTAAAATCTTTATTGCACATAAAATACAAAGTACAGTACAAAGGCGAAATTAATGCCAAATGGTATTCTCTACCAGTTAACCTAAGGTCATGCAGAAAGAAATATAAATGGTGCGGCTAAAAAGAAGGGACCAAAATAATTTATTTAAAAAAAAATATATATAATTAAGAAACATCTGTGATAAATAAATACATAATTCCTAGGCTACATATACCGAAATAGACAATACACAAATATTCATACCAATATATATATATACATACATACAAAACACATACTTATATATGATATAATAGAGAAAAATAATGCAATACGAAAGACTACACTTATATGGCTAAGAATGGAAAGCAGTAAAAGACCCTACGTATTTCCTTCTATTTATTGATTTCCTTATATTTATTGATGTTGTAATACTTTTACGAAGTAAATACTTATGTTCCATCCATTTTAGTGCACTGGGATGAGATGCGATTCATGGGTAAGTCTACATCTTAAATTATATTATATAATTATAACTATATGGCCATCAAAATATTCAATAATTACCCTTAGATATTAACAAGCAAAAAATTATACCGAATTTAATACAAAATAAAGCAATTTTTAATAAATGCATTGTTTTATAACTTGGAGGAGTATTTCAGCAATAAAAAGACCTAAAACTTTTTATAGTGCCCATTATAGCTTTTTGGAATAATTATTATATTCATCATCAGCTCATTAAACGTCCCCACCGAGGGGCACGAGCCTACCCGTATAGGGTGTTTAGGCCTTAGTCGTCCACGCAGGCCCAGTGCGCATTGACGACTTCACACAACCTTCGAATCTCTTCGCCGGCGTGCATGAAGGTTTCCTCACGATGTTTTCCTTCACCGTAAGAGCGTCGGATAACGTACATATATTTTCGAAAATTCGAAAACATTGGTACGTGTCGGATTTGAACCTCAGCCCTCCCGGTAGGAAGGCGACAGTCCACACCACTGAGCCACCGACGCTCCTCTATTATATTATCAATAAATAAATATTATACAATATGTCAGATATCTACCAACTTAAAAATGTTTTCGTTTACTCAATATAAAATATATATATAAACACTTATACTACTATGTCTAATTAATAATTTATTTTAATGTTAAACGTATACGGCGCTCTTAAACTGTAGCCTTAGTTTTAAATACCTAACAAATGTTGCAATGCCCTGACAGGGCCATGTTGAGAAACCTGTACTAATATTATAAGACCATTGTTAACCAACATGCGCAATAAATGAATATGAATATTATTTGTTATTTTTTACTACATCAAACGCTAAGAGCGTCGGTGGTTCAAATGTGTGGACTATTGCCTTCCATGTGTATGGTCTTTGCGAAATGATAAGTGTACGTTTATCTGAAACTCTTACGGTGAAGGAAACCTGCACTCGCATACGAAGAAATTCAAAGGTTGTGCGTAAAGTTTGCTAATCTGCACTGGGCCCGCGTGGACGACTAAGGCCAATACACCCGCGTACGGTAGGGTGCTCGGTGGGTACATTTAATGAGCTAATGATGATGAATTTAAACTTTGTTCCACTGTTTCAAAGTAAAGAAATAGGTACTCGTAATAATTAAAAAGCACGCGAGCAAGCTCGTATCAGTTCAGATAATGAAATAAACAAAGTTCAATGCCTGCTAGCCCCCACCATTATAAGCGACATGTTCCACACCATCGTTTTAGCCTGAAAACATTTTTAGTTCCCACCAGCTTACACTACGGGTAGTCGGGTAGTGACATGGATATATTTAATTGCACTACACTACATATTACTCGTATACTATTACCATATGTCAAGATTTGTCTTGAGAACTCAGGATTTTTCGAATGGTCGCAGTATTCATTCATTAATTTATTTTATTAATTTATTTCTGAATGAAATAATTAAACATGACAATGTACATTGTGTTTGAAATTAAAATACAAAAAAAAATTTATGTATAAACATAAACAACAATTCAACACATACATTCACTTATACATTTTAATGTTGTTTTAATAATTTTGATTGCAATCATTATTCCAGTATTACTGCCGGATTTTACAATACTCGTGATATCTAAGGATTTTCAATATTAACAGGTTATATTTTAGAGATCGCCTTAATTAAAAGATAAGCCGAGTCGCTGACATTTCTGTTGCAGTACCGACGTTGCCTACTCAGGTTGCTATGATTAGATACGAAAATATTTAAAAGCCACTTAGTCAGCAACCACGCGCTACAAATATTAGTTATTAGCAATGATGTAAAAAAGTATAGATTCGTGATATGCTCACAAAACAATCGAAAAAAGTGTTCCGAATGCAGTGTTTATCGACAGCACACATACACATATTCCAAATGAGCGTACATTTACCTAAACAAAGACTGTACTCTCTTCGGCGGTTCGTTTTTGAGGCACGGGTAGCGTATCTATCTTTATGTAAACAGAATATCGTTATTAGGTTATTGATTAAGGTTTTTAATACAATTGTTTTAATTTCAATCGTCTCTTACAGTGTGATGGTTTCAATTGTACAAAACTTGAAGAACTATGGTGATGGGAAATACTCTATCAAAATAAATCACCCAAATGAAATTGTGTGTCTATTTATTTAATTCGAGTAGAATTAATCAATCAATCATTATTCGAGGAGAATTAATCAATCAATCATTATTCGAGTAGAATTAATCAATCAATCATTATTTATCCTTAATCAACTCTGCAGGGCAAGAACTCACGCAGCATATATGGAAACACGAAACGCCGTTTTGACGACCCATCTGGTGCAATGTTTGAGACGTCGGCTCGTACACCAAGGGTTCCGGGTTCGATCCCCGGGCAGTACAAACATTTGTGTGCATGAACATGTCTGTTTGTATTGGTCTTGTCTGTTTGGATGTGTTTTCTATGTATAATATGTATGTAGTTATAAAAAAGTATACAAGTATGATTTTATCCGTTGTATAGTATCCAAATTATCCAGGCTTGTGCTTAGTTTGGGGCTGGACGGCGCTGTGAGAATGGCAGTGGATAAAAGAAAATCATTTTTTAACCAGCCTATATCGTCCTACTAAAAGGACCAGGCCTTGGCCATAGCATGCAAGCCCTATGCTTGCATGCTAAATGACTAAGGTACTGTTATTAATTTTCTTCAACACTGTATCTGTCATGGTCAGGCGTATCACTTACGAACAGGTGAGCGCACTGACCGTCCCGTTCAGTTATACAAGTAACACACGCACAAACTTCCATCTTTATATTATTATTGTGATTGACTAATGAATTTGACATTAATATATTTGTAACGAAATATATGCTTGCTTGAAATAAATAATATAATATTTGGTACTTCAAAGGTTACATTTTATTAAACATAATATTTCCATTACTTTATTTAATAATAAACGGAGTTTCTCATCCTCACACCTTGTTTGATTTTCTAGCTGGTTGAAGATTTGCAATAATTTTCTGTGAAAGATAGACCGTGTTTCAGACGAGTTTTATTGTATATTACATTTATCTAAGTATATTTTTAGCTACAGTGCCCTCATCCTCATAGCGCTGTGTGAAATTAAGAAAATGTAAGTAATTATTACCTACACGCGGAAATATCCCAGCTTAGTATACCTAAGTTACTATAAAGTCTTCCTCGAGTTTAGTCAATGCGATTCTAACAGTAAATTCTATTTATGTCTCGAGAAAGCGTATTAAACAAGCCCGGTTTTACCATTGTAATAGCTTTTATTTTCTCGAGAAAATTACACCGGCTTCCCTGTTAAAGTGCTTAATTTAGAAAATATTGGTCTGCAAAGATGTGATTGGATTAAGGGCGAATGAATTGGTTAGTCCGGTGCTCAGTTCGAACCCAACTATTGCAACTAAAAAGTTGCAGTAGTCCGGTCAACCGAACTAACAACCGGACTACTGCTACTAGAGGGATAAAACGATGTTTCAAGTGACGTTACACATTTTGAGTCTGTGGCTTTTTTTCATAGATGCATTATTATACATAGATACATCAATTTAGAGTGTCGGTGGCTCAATGGTGTGGACTGTCACCCTCCTACCGGCAGGGCTGATGTTCAAATCCCGCCACGCACCAATGTGTTTTCGAATTTTCGAAATTATATGTACGTTATCCGACGCTCTTACGGAAAAGGCAAACATCGTGAGGAAACCTTCTTGCACGCCTGCGAAGAGATTTAAACGTTGTGTGTGAAGTCGTCCAATCCGCACTCATGCGCACAAATGTTTGTACTATCCGGGTGGCACTCGGAACCCTTGGGACTCTAGCAGACGTCTCAACCATTAAACCATCTCTTCAACCTATCGCAGTCCACGGCTGGACATAGGTCTCCCCCATTGAGCGCCAGATATCCCGGTCCTCCGCTTTCCTCATCCAGCCTCCACCAGCGACCTTTGGCAAGTCGTCGGTTCATCGGGCCGGAGGGCGTCCTACGCTTGCCAAGACGCGGTCCCCACTCCAGAACTCGTCTCGTCTCATTAGATCATGTGTATCGTCAAATCTACGTAATATTCATAAACCTCCCTTAACTGTCCTCATGTTTCGCAATGAAACTAAATAAAAGAAATAAAATATCTGATCGATCGCTCCCGTTTCGGAAACCTGAAAGCTCCAAAATCTATGTACGCAGGTAATGGATTCTTGATGCTTCTGCAGATCAGAGACGGTGCCTTCAGCAGATTTACATACCTGTATTACATTCACGAAATGTGGTCCTTATGACTCTCGTATTTCGAGAGATAAAGTTTAGTGTTCTTCGTATAACAGGCATCTTACTGCGGCAGTGTATCAAGCCAAGTTCTTGCAAATAATGTACGAGCAGCACAGTACTATTTGTGACCAATTTTCACTTTCATAATTTTAAATCTAAAGCTAAGCAATTCTCAAAACGGCAATAAAGCCGTATAAATGTATGTGCAGTGGTTTGGTGGACATTTACGACCTTGTAATAAGGCCACTGCGATTTTGAGAGGCACACTTTTTCTTAAGGTACATTAACACATATTTAGTTTTAGAAATAGTTGGGAGTATTGTGAAAAAAATGATAAGTTAATGCAAAGATCATTAGGTTCAGATATGTTCAACATATTTTTTTAAGACAGACTTACATAGTTAATCGAAATAAAATCAGTACAAGTTAACTTAAAGTTTACTTTATTGTTTATCAAATATAAAAATAACAATTTAAGGTTTTAAAAATTCTACTCCTCAAAATTTGCCAATTCTTGCAAAAAAATAATAAGCTTTAAAAAGGAAAAATAATATACGTACATTCAAGTCTTAGAGTTTTTTTTTTCGAACTGACTACTGCTGTTGGCCGCAGATGGCCTTTACAGCTTCACCGGGCAAGTGGCGAGCGCAGATGGCTCTCAGCCTTAAAATTTACACAACGAGCCTAACTAAGGGCGTCCCCGAACGGGACTCGAACCTCGGCTTAGGGCGTTGCGGGGGGGGCTTCGTAGCCTAACATATGTTTGGGGAGAAAAGCGGCCCGGCACATGCCGGTTACGCGAATAGGGACTGTGCGAACCTACAGGGACACGCGACGATGGCCCCCGCCGGCGGGGGCAGAATCTCGGTTGTCGGTTTGTGGAGTGTAATTTTAGTGATTTAGCTATTTCGGCCGCCGATGACGGGATGCCGGCGGCGACCGTGGTGGGATCAAGTCTTAGAGTAACTACTCATACTCAAAATTTATCAAAATCTTAGATCTGATATTATAATTTTCGCTGTACGCTTGAAATGAAATGCTCCTAGTTGTTTTACATTAAGAAAACTTTGTTAAACTTTGGAGAGAATAAACCTTTATTATTAACTAGCTTTTGCCCGCGGCTTCGCTCGCGTTAAATTTGGGATAACATGGCTCCACTACTCTGTGGAAAAGTATGTGTTTTCCTTAAAAAGGGGGCTATTTATTTTCCCAGTTTTAAAAGTAAAAAAAAAATTGGTATGCGAAGTGAAAAAGAAGAAGAAGAAGCAGTGTTGCAGTGTTAAAATTATTCTGTTTTCGTTACCAGGAAAGTAGAGCCATGTTATCCCGAATTTAACGCGAGCAAAGCCGCGGGCAAAAGCTAGTATGATATATAACTATACATAGGATCCCCCCACACACCTTTAAAGGTTTTTGGTTAAATTTCTGAGTAAATATATATATATATATATATATATATATATATATATATATATATATATATATATATATATATATATATATATATATATATATATATATATATATATATATATATATAGTAATAGCCTAAAACCTATTCTAGGTTACCTTCTATCAACATACCAAGTTTCAATAAAATCCGTTCAGCCGTTTAAGCGTGAAAGCGTAACAAACAGACAGAGTTACTTTCACATTTCTAATATTAGTATGGTTATACAAAACATAGCCAAGAAATACGTGTCCAAATTATGTATTAAGGAAGTATGTTTCATGAGTTACAATAATTAGTCAGTTTCTGATAAATTTGCCTCTATACAAATCTTACCTTATTGGAACTAATTTGCCGAGTTGTTTTCTACGACATAGTAGTGCATACGTGACATTTGTTACAATAAGTTTTCTATAGGAATAATATGGGAGGAAGGTTGGAGGGAGAGTCGGGAAATATAAATTTAGATACGAATTGGAGCACTCATTTCGTTCATTAATACTAGTTTTTGCCTTCGGGTTCGCTCGCATTAGATTCGGGTAAACGGGGTTCTCCGATTACGAAAATAATTGTAATGATAATCCATACATTAACTGTAGATGATATACGTCTTTCTTTGATTAGAGCATACGGTTCACCTGATGGTAATTGACACCGCCGCCCATGAACATTTGCAAGACCTCAGGTCCTAGAAATGCGTTGCCGGCCCTTTAAATGTGTGTACGCTCTTTTATTGAAGGACGTGGTGGAAGTGGAAGTTCATTCCACAGTTTTGTCGTGTGAGGCAAAACATGACGAGAGAATCGAACTGTGGAAGACCTCCAGGTGGTGAGGATGAAATTTGGAGTTCCTCCGCCGCCGTACATCTACGGCGCTGGAACTCAGCCGCAGAAACGCTCATCGGAACACTCCCCGTGATAAAAGCGGTAGAGAATGCAAAGCGATGCTACATCTCTACGCAAACTCAAAGGATCCAGCTGGTTAGTAACATCTGTGTCGTCGACGATTCGAGCCGCCCTCTTTTGGATGCGGTCAAGAGGAAGAAGTTGGTATTGCGGCGCCCCGCCCAAAGATGGGAGCAGTATTCCATGTGGGGCCGAACTTGCGCCTTATAAAGCTGCAAGCGAGGACTCGACATGAAATATCGCCGCGATCTGTTGAGCACATGAAGCTCGTTCATAGATGCTAACTTAGCTTTTTCTTCCAAATGACCGCGAAACTGGACGTCACTCGATATGTCGACGCCAAGAATACCAATTATGTAAAGATTTGTCAAAAAAAAATGCGTTTCTTATAGTCATTTATTAAAAACAGTTTCCTGATAATAAGGCATCGTATACAAAATATAATCTTCGTTTACTGAATGTAATGTTTGAAATGAACGCATATTAAAAATGGGACAAAAGCAACTTTTTATACGTATTTTCGCAAATTGGTTTTTTTATTTACTGCCCTGTGTATGACGTTAGAATACATTTATTTTTAGCATTTCTTTTTTCCATAATTTTTTCAAGGGAAGGAGCTAAAAATGAAGGTTTCCTCACGATGTTTTCCTTCACCGTAAGAGCGTCGGATAACGTACATTTATTTTCGAAAAATCGAAAACACATTGGTACGTGTCGGGATTTGAACCTCAGCCCTCCCGGTAGGAAGGCGAGAGTCCACACCATTGAGCCACCGACGCTCTATCTTAATTTATTGCAACGGTATTAGTACACTGTAATACTACCGATAGTTTCGTAGCTCAAACTCGTAAACTGATGAGTAGGCGCAAGCGTATTGATAGTTACTTTATTATTTACTAGGTGGTAGACTCTATACTGAGTCGTCAAGGTAGGTACCACCGCAGTGCCAGATATCATCCCGTGAAACAGGAGTGTTATGCACTTTTGTGTTTCGGGATGAGGGCACTGTAGCTAGTGAAATTACCGGGTATAAGAGACCGAACATCTGTTGTCTCGGGTGTAGGACGCGGTGCGGCATTGATGGAGGATAACTGTCTATCAGTTGTTGGTCTCCTTTAATGCCGCTCTGTCTTGGTCTAGCGTATTACTTACCATTAGGTCCAGACCGTCGTTTTCGTCAGTTACTTCAATGAGGACGTCATTCAATATTTCGATCGTTCCTGTAATATTAGCATTAAGTTCCGTGGTAACACCTTCCAAATAGTATCGATGATTTCAGAGGTCAACTATTAATAGTCCAAATATCGATGTAATACTCATCATCATCAGCTCATTAAACGTCCCCACCGAGGCGCACCAGCTTACCCGTATAGGGTGATTAGGCCTTAGTCCACGCTAGCCCAGTGCGGGTTGGACGACTTCATCCACAACCTTTGAATCTTTTCACAGGCGTGCGCAGGTTTCCTCACGATAATTTCCTTCACCGTAAGATTAATACGATGTAATACTACGAGTGTCTAACTCGTCCACTAAGCGTGGAGATCAAAACCATTTACTATTGTGAAGAAGGCCCTTACTCCAGTAGTGGACTTTCTCGGGTCTTTAAAATATGGTATAGGAAACAAGGGAGAATAAGACAATGAGATACATAATAAAATTGTATTTACAAGTTCGTTTAGCACAATGTTCAAAATGGTCATAATTTCGGGAATATAATAATACTTATTTAAATGTACATTTATAAATATACTATGTTAATGCAAATAATACATTTTTCTTATTAATTATTCTGAAATAACAGTTTAGTCAAAGAGTATTTTCTTTTGTTAAATTTAAACTGAGAACTAATTTTTTTAAGACTAAAAACAACATTAAAATTAAAATATAACTAATTCAAATATATTTACAAAAAGCCTAGAAACATAAATAAATACAAAAGATATTTTATTCATAGGGAATACTCCCTATAAATAAAATATCTGATTGAGGTCGCCATCATGTGGAAAGGTGCCCAAGAGGCTGGTCACGTTGCCACGCTGAATTGCGAGGCTAATTCTCTGTCCGAGATAAAGACCAGCCTTCGTATCGTGAGATGACTCTGCCAAACGCTTAGCCAAATCACGATAAAGTTTATGGGCATTTGGTCCTCATGAGCCTAATGTTTCGACCCCAAACGGTTCAAATATGTAAGTATCTCCAATACAGTATATATAGTTTAGTTAATTTATATAACAGCTTAAATACGCATCATTTACAAATGTATGAAGAATAATGATCTTAATACTTTACAAAATAATGATATTGATAGGCCAGTATTTAAAAGTATCCTTATTTATTTAAAAAGATTTGTGATATAAAAATCTTCTATCTGCTATTATGATATAAAAATAATTGTAATCCTTTAGTAATATAATATAATTTTAATTTTATTTTAGTACTAAGAAAATTAGGGCAAGATAAAATGCATTTCTTATTAGATCAGCATAATTTAATAAATTAAAAACCAGTCTATAAAAACCCACTCAAGGACATAGGACATATCACACAGCATATCATTGGAATGTGGACCGTAATCCGCCACGCGCAATTTGAATGGCGGCTTCGTGGATAACAATAATAAAATAAATCTTTATTTGATGATATTTTACATTGTTCTATAAATAATAATCTCTGAGACGTGTGTTAGTTTACACTGTGCTACAGGCCTCAGCCTTCCCGAACTATTGACAAAATATGTATACTGTCACTAAATGATTTAGAATTGACATGTTTACATTTATTTGTTAAACTATGTATGTTTATATGAAAGATTGAATTTTTATTATAGAAATGATTGTCATTTTAAAGTACGTAATAGTCGAAACTTATGATCAAACATGCTCTCCAAAGCATGGAGTCACTTCTGTTATTGTTTTTATTATAACATTTGGTTAGAAATAATATAAAGACGATAACCATTTTCTTTAAAATAACTACTGAGTTTCTTGTTGAATCATCTCAGTAGATATAAGTTTTACGTTGGACATTTTTTCTGTGAATTAATTAATTATATACCAATACATTTCAAGTAACCCGGAGAAACTCTTTCCCCTTCTTTGAGCTGTGTGTTCTGTGAGTTGTCTTGATAGTGTCTTTAATGTTTAAATTGATTTACCATTCATGTAATATTATTTGTCTAAAATATTTTTTAATAAAAGTTCTGTGCACTGTATCTAATTATAAGAATAAATAAAACACAATAATGATCCAATAAAATTCAATTACATTGGATACGCTTTTACAGTCCACACTTTGCAATTCAAATTTCAATCTTCGATTCACGAGAAATAAAACATATTTTAGATAACGTAATATTTTATGAAATCGTATAGACGAAGCTTAATTTCAGTTCGTTTCACATACAACATGTATAAAGCTAGCGATAGATCTTAACTCCGGATGTAAGCGTACAATAATATTATTTCAATATTAACATAGACTATGGCTTTATATCCTTCCCTATGAAGGATATATTTATCTAAATATTTACATCTGTTAAAATTAAAATATAACTAATTCAAATATATTTACAAAAAGCCTAGAAACATAAATAAATACAAAAAGATATTTTATTCATAGGGAATACTCCCTATAAATAAAATATCTGATTGAGGTCGCCATCATGTGGAAAGGTGCCCAAGAGGCTGGTCACGTTGCCGCGCTGAATTGCGAGGCTAATTCTCTGTCCGAGATAAAGACCAGCCTTCGTATCGTGAGATGACTCTGCCAAACGCTTAGCCAAATCACGATAAAGTTTATGGGCACTTGGTCCTCATGAGCCTAATGTTTCGACCCCAAACGGTTCAAATATGTAAGTATCTCCAATACTTTCATATTTGCGCCGCATTTCATAGACTTAAGTAACGATTAACAAATTATCATCAGCTCGGTATAAATACCCTTCGAGGGACACGAGCCAAATCGTAAAGGGTGATTAGGCCTTAGTCGACCACGCGGCCACAGTACGAAATTCGACTTCACGTACAACTTTGAATCGCTTCGTAGACGTGCGCAG
>PQWD01007157.1:0-14503 GCA_019425675.1 Leucinodes orbonalis
TTTTGTAAAACTCAGGTGGCAACACTTTAAATAAGTGTTCTGACCATTTCTACTTACAGTTAAATGGGTCGAAAATTTGTAAATTGTATTGAATGTTGTTTATGACAAAAAAAGGTTTGCGCAACGAGAGTTCAAAATAATGAAACGTTAGCGATGGAATAAACGGTAGGTAATATAGGCCAAATAAATAAAACTTCTCGATTTATTGAATGGAATTTAAAATTTATTAAACCTACCTATCTAGTAATAATTATAATCTTCATATCTGTTACATGTTTGTATCACATGGATTTGAAAATTATTTTGTTATATAATACCTACTATGATATTAATAGAAGCTTGAATGCATATTTCGTAGTAATAAATATAAAATTGAAAACATAATTTATTTGATCTTCTCCAGCGACTGTAAACGCGCAATTGGTTTTCTACTACAATAGTTTCTATTTCTAATTTAACAATAATAATTTGAAAGAATTTGTTGGACCTACCTACCTAAAGATTAAATAATTGAAAAAATACTTTAATTAACATATAAAAAATGGGTTAATATTATGCATAAGGAGAAAAACATGAAGCTTTAAAACAACATTGGTCCTAAGTAAATTAACTAACATATAATGCAAACAGTCGATAAATGAAATATAAATGATGATTAAATACGCTTAAAACGAAACGAGTGAATCAACAACAAGAACACACCACGCCCCTGAGGCCGGGTGGCGCGGCACTGGCGAGCTCTCTCCACACCATCTACACAAAGCCCATTCTAACATTAAAAATGTAGTGGGCTAAGTAAATATTAACGATTCGAACCTGTAAAATAAATGACTCTGCCAATATTCAAGTTATATTTGTTGAAATGAATGCATTAAAATTTCATACACATAATAAAATTCACCATATTCATACAATTTTGAGGTAGCTCGAATTATTCTGCTTTATCAGTGTTTATAGTGCCAAAAGTAACGCGCACAGTGCCACAGGCTCAATAATAATATCAATAACTATTAAATACTCTGAATCTATGGTTACAGTCCAATATATTGAAAATTCTTTACACCAGCAAAAACTACCCTCCATGTGATAAAGACTATATATAAAAATAAATATGTCTCTAATACACATCTAAATTTTAAAATAGAAATACTAGCAAGCTATATCATAAATGCAATGGCTACACAGTACATTTTGTATGAATTCTGCTTTGAGACTCTTAATATTAGAATTTTACTTTGTGACAGAACAGTCACTCGATTACATACATTTGTAGATCTTACAACCTCCTTCGGCAAACAGCTTGATTCACTTGCGGGACTCCCGTGTTAAATTATTCCTATCCTATTTCACACATTGCCAAATATTGTCGTGGAACTTTTGATCATATTCCATTTCCATTTTACAATTTTGCAATCATAAACAAGATTTCCTTTATATTCACTCAATCATCACACACAAAGTGGTTTATATCAGGGTTAGAATTTGCTGTAATTAAGAAATCCGTGCATTTTTAAATCAAGCTGTCTGCCGTAACCTAAATACCAAACAAGCACTCTTATTACAATACCTCCAATTTACTTACACAGCTACAAAATGTGCCATGTAAATTTGAATACATAAAGCGACCGTCCACATTATATAAAAGGGAGCCATTCCATTTAACACCAACATATACGAGTGCCTACTGATGTGGAAAAGAGTACAACAACCTAATAACTGGTGTTATTTTAGATTCGTTGCACTATTAGCCAAATCAGACAAACCATGTTAATAAACAGGGACTGAATACATTTCAAACTGGTACATGTGAACATTATTAAATTAGCATTTATTAGTTCACAAATGACCAGGAAAATGTTGAACTATAGCGTCAACTATTACGGACACTGCGGTGCAATAGCGAGCGTAAACCCGGCACCTTACGGATTCGTCTTTATGGTACGCGGTTATGGAAGGTCGCTCCACTACACGTTTCAAAGGCGGTGGTGGATATTGCTATTGGTTACCATATACGTTGCAACTACACACTTAAAATAATGTCCAATACAATTTGAAAACACTACTTATAACTATGTTATACCTAAGTTAAATTTGTTATTACTATTATCATAATACAGATACAAAAACTTTTCCAAGATTTTCAAAATATATAAATATTTTATGTATTAATATTTTAAAGTAGTAAAATTCAAATAAAACTTTATATAAAAATGCGATTGTTTTAAAATAGAAAATATTTCACCTTAGACAGGCCTGCAATATATTTGTCTCGCTGTCAGACTACGTTTACATTTAGTATCGTTGGCCAAGATTTTGTACTCAAAAAGTGGTACAAATGTTATCAAAATTATTCCGTAAAAAATATTGCATAAACGTGCGTCGTGCAGACACGACTTGTATTAGTTATAAAGTAAAAAAAAAAAACCTTTTTGTTAAGAACACCAAATACAATATTAAACTTGCATGTGAAAACCGAACGAAATGCAGTTTTTGTGTCTTCAAATCGATCCAATAGTTAAATATCAATTAACTCGTCGCTTAAACACCAATGATACAAATCATTTACGTCAGTTTTCCTCAATTTTCCGCGTGTGCTGACGTCAATACACAATTACATTTAATACTTATACACGTGTTTCATTCAACGGGGAAAATCAGAGCCGAATGCAACTCAATTAAATAAACCCCCACCATGAGTATATCTAACACATAGAAAACATTTCTAAAGATTATTTGGGAATGTAAACTTAAAATGTTCTAAAATCTATTATTAAAACTCAACCAATTACTTCAATTGAATAAACTATCCTGACGTTATAAATGTAGTGTACTATAGAAACATCAAAAACGTTTCAAATTGTCCAAGAGATATCTATGTTTAGACAAAAAAAAACTAATTGAACAACGTTTAAATCTATATAAAAACCGCCTATGCTCTTCAGCAGACTGCTTAAAGACTGCATTAAAGTATGCTCTTTGTGATGGCATTTATAAAAACTATCTTATAAAACCTTTGAAATTTGAGAATTGTATCATTTAAAAGCTTTAGAAACATTCAATATAACAAGTATCTGTCTGCACATTATTATTGCTTAGAATTATTCGATATATCAATATTGGTCCTTAAAGTGTCTAAATTGAGGCAAACCGAATGTTGTGCTAACGGTTGAGGACAACCCACTCTCTCACTATAACTATGAATATATTTGTTTTAAAAAAATGTTTAAAAAAAACATAACAATAACAAGATCCAATTCTATTAAGTTTCAATATTATATGAATCTAATCTGACCATGCAATATCTGTTCAGTGTAAAACTACTTCAATTAGTGCTTATGATTATATCATGGCCTTGCCTTCACCAATATCCTAGTTATAATAATTTAAAAACGAAAGCGACAAACAAATAATGCTAGCATGATTATGGGTAACAAAAAAATGCTAATAAATGCGATATATATATAGCATTATTTTGTAATCAAATAATTTTTCTTTAAATATCATGGATATTACAAATTTTAGCCTTAAGAAAACTTTGGTGAAAGCAGGACCAGTGTTACTTCAGTGTCATAAATAGCTATTATATTTTCTTAATATGAGTAAAAGCAACAACTCCACTAGTACACAAGTTTAAATAAACAAAATAATTTAACATCGAAAGCAATCCAACTACAGCGTGTAAAACATGCACTAAATATTCATAGGTCTATGAAAATATGTTGCATGTTTCATTAAAAATTGTTTTCATGACACGCCAGCATAACTTTGGTGTGAGAATTAATTTGTTATTTAACAAATTTGTATAGCAAAATGTTATGTCTATATTAATTTAATGCTATAGTGTGATTTTGTAAAAAACCTGGCTTATTTGTACAAATTGTACAATATTTAATTTTTTGTTGTTACATATTTATCACTTTAATTCAATTGCTTTATGTTCCAGTATTAATCAAGTTTCTATTTATGGTTCGACAATACAATTCGATAATTATGAAGTGTCAGTGGCAGTTAATTTGAAAGTCCTAATACAAGCTTTAATTTCATTCAATAAGTTTATCAGAATAAGTCTTGCTCTTTCCTCTAAAATTAAATATCCTATTATTATCCGAGTACTCCCCATCGGAAACCTCTACACCCATTATAAAAATATCAAGAAACGTATATCTATATCGAATCAGACCACGAGACGGCACGCGACAACCGACAAACTATAGACAAGTAGAGAGCGAGCGACGGGCGGGTGACGGGCGTCACTGGTGGTGCTGCACCGGCGTCTGGCAGTAGGGGCACTCCTTGGTGGTGGCGGCGCACGCGTCGCACAGCACGTAGTGGTTGCACGGGCCCAGGGTGACGCTGCGCGGCTGCTCCTCGCACACCATGCACTTGGTGGCCGTCTCCAGGTAGAGCACCTTGTCGATCTCCTCGAGGTCGGTGCGCGCCTGCTGCTGCAGCGCCTTGAGCGCGGGCAGCGGCAGGGAGCGCAGGTCGCGGCGGGCGCTGGCGGCGGACACGGCCGCCTCCAGCTCGCGCCGCAGCGTCATCGCGTGCGCCACCGCCTCGTCCCGCTGCCGCTCCGCCAGCGCCGCCTTGCGCTGCGCCTCGTCCGACTCGCGCTGCCACGCCTCGCACGCCGACCGCGCCTGCGCGATGCGCTCGTCCCACCGGGCGGCGGCCGCGCGCGACGCCACCACCTCCTCGCGCAGCCGCGACAGCTCCGCCGGCGCCGACGGGGACGCGCCCGCAAACTCGAACCCGCCCCCACCGCCGCCGCCGCCACCGCCCGCACCGAAGCTGCCCGCCTTGATCGCGTGCGAGTTGAAGAGGCGCTCGGTGTCGTTGTGCGCGTACCGCAGGAAGGGCGGCAGCGGCGAGCCGGCGGCGGGCGGGCTGAAGCCGCGCAGGCCGCGCGCCTGCGGGATGTTGACGGGCGCGGAGGCGGCGAGCAGCCCCTCGCCGTCCGACAGGTCGCGGTCGAGCGCCGCCACCAGGTTGAGCGGGTCGTCGAGGTGCAGGTCGTCGAGCGCGTTGCCCACCACCTCGTGCAGCACGGTGGCGTCGAAGGGCGCGGCGCGCGGGGGCCACGCGGGGGGTCGCTCGGCCTCCCCGGCCCCTGGGGACCCCCGCGCGCCCCGCTCGACCCCCGCTGGACGTCGACGCGCACTCCGAGCCCTCGCCGCTGCCGTTCGTCTGCATCATGATCGGCGGCGACAGCGGACGAACGCGCTCCAGATTCAATGCGTTACTCAGCATGCTAACACTATTGTCGTTCGATTTCTTATCTGACGGTAGAGCCGACGATAACAAATCCGCTAAATTAGTACCGCATTCTAGAGGTGCAGTGAGTTCGCGTGCAGCCGTTAGATCGTCAGCTGTAACAAATTTGTTATTGATGCAATTCAACGAACAGGGCATCCTAATTTCAAAATAATTTAATTATACAAAATGTTATATTACTCACGTTCAACATGTGCGAATGCACAAAACAGTCCTCTGGGACAGTAGCCCGCTTGTTGTACATCATTGCATTTTGTTGACTTGTAGATCTCCGGGTGGAACTGCTGCTCAGTGCGGGTATGACAGTACCCGCATGCATCCCCTGCTTCACAATTACTAGGCTCCCCCCACTCCTCTCCATGCTTCACATTTGGACAAGGTGTGCTACGATATTTATATTTTCTTGGTGATCTACGTTTATCCTGATGAAAAAAGACAATAAAGATTGAAGACAACAGCCTTTTAAGTTTTATTTAGATTAAGAAATTACTCACTTTACTATTGTGATACTGTGGGCATGCATATCCTTGTCTACATAACCTAGGTCTTTTGCATGGCTCTGTTTTATATGATGATAATACATAATTTGTATCTGCAACAAAATAAATACTTCAAATTGTTTGTCTTGCCTGCAAAAATGCAATCGTAAAAAACAACATTATTAATACAAAGTCACAATAAAATTAATAACAAACAATCCAATTATATACTATAGTAGGACCTTATTTACTAAAATTAGTAGTAACACTTGTGTTTGTGTATATTTATTTACCTTGCCACTTTGGATCTTCATTCATTAAATTGCGTTCTCTATCTAAAGCATTAGGTGCTGCTGCATCTCCGTCTGCCACGTCGGGGTTCTCCAAGGCCTGGAGTTCCCTCATATCGAGCACAGGGGGCCTCAAGTCTGGGGCTCCATGAGCAAATGCACAATGGGCCCCATTCTTGGTGCACAACCCGCGGGCATCAGTGTCGTGAACGCACATACAAGTTTTGTAGTAGCGGAGATGATACCGGCGCTCTGTGTCGCCGGCGGTGCGATGAAGATAGGGGCACCTGAAAATGTTATATAACTCTTTTAACACATGCTTAGAACTTACCAATGACCAAGATAACTGTACAAAAAAATGTATGAAGAAACAGTTTCTATTTACATAAATAAGTGAATACATGCTCTGTAATAATTACTCAAACTAATAATTTCATTATCAATATTTTTTTGTAATTTATTACAACAACAATTTTCATGATATCAAGACTACAATATGATAAACTTGAAACTTCATATTTGCAAAATGATAATACAAACAAGAAAATCAACAATGCCCAAGAACAATGGGCCATAAAATGATACCAATTTACGATGTACCTAGCTCAAATGTTTAGATCAACTTTCACTGAATCTTGAATTCGGCCGGATTGCTCTAACAGTAGACAAAATTATTTCTTGTTGAATACCAATACAATGAGGGATTTGATCTAATAATATAGTTCCAAAAACACTACTTGATACTTGATCAAAAAACTACTTTAATACTAACTAATAAAACAAATACATTGGAAAAAAGAAAACAAAGCAATGGCACTATTATGTAGGTACTTACTCGTCCCCATCCTCGCATATCCCCGATGTTTCATTATATTTGGTACAATAGTTATCTGCGCTATAATTGAACGTCCCATCTCTTTTTCGAACTGGTCTCCGTCTTCTTTGATTATTAAAATGCCAATGAAAACATGTAAACGGTCTATGTTGTGTACATTTATGTTGTAGGAACGAGGGACACTGTTCTACTCGAAATTCCTTTAAATATCTGCAACGTAAGAATTTGACTCTTAATAAACGTACTAAAACTTTTTCAACATCGTCACTGCACTAAAATCACGATTACATACTTATAATGATTTGGTTTTTCTGTTTGAGCTGCTAACAAAGGTTTTGATTCCGACGGCATTTTGGAAAACTATTATTGCGCCTCTTGCGTCGCGCAGGGCACGCTCACCGTCGACCAATTAAAATTCAATATAAGATCACGTGATACAAGATATTTTAGAAAGGCAAAAAATGTAAATAGATATCGAAAAAAATTATTTTAAACACATAAATATTGGTCACATTAAAGATTATCATGACCTTGAACTTTAAATAATAATTTCATTTCTGTTTTATGACACGAATGAAAATAAATAATACAGTATTAGTAGCTAGCAACCATTGACAGACCTGTCACGTACTTGTTTTCGGTCCATCTCTTTTTCTCTCGAACTTTTATTCTGTATAAGAATGAGACAAAAAATAGGACAGTAGATTTTTCTTTTCAATCTACGTTTTTATTTGTAACTGTGTCAATGAAAATACTTTTTATAGCTATAATCTTTTTTAAGATTTGAATTTTACGAAGTTAAAAAAAATTTAGCTTTATAGTAAATGCATTACACAAGATATATTTAATGGCTCTCTTTATATCAATTACTACAAAACTTGCCATAAATGCCCAAAATTTGAAATTAAGAGTAGTAAAAATAGATGTTATGTTTGTAGTATTAAAAATAAATTTTATACAATCATCAAATGTAAATGACAGTACAAAAAGAAAAGCCAATGATAAAATATGAATACTTATCAAAAGTTTTAAAGACCTTATTAATTTTCAAAAAGGTTTAATTTTTCCGACAACGGCAACACTAAATATTTTTTTAACCAATGATAAGACTTTATGTTCAAAGGCATATTTATAAGCCAATAGGAGAACTGCCTTTTTGACCAATGATATAACGGGAAACATTGAAAGCTGGGCCAATGAGCATTCAATGTTTTGGCGTCAGTACTCGCCCGCCATTCTCTTTGACGCCATTTTGAGCATATGATCATTGTTGTTGAGCTCTTGTTTGATTTGTATCAAATTCTATAATTCTTACCTCAAATTTACTTAAAAGGTGTGTTAAATAAAGGTTTCTTTGTTCTTCTTCACATTGCAACAAAAAAATTTAGTGAAATATTAAGTGCATTTGCAAGTTTTATGTTATATCGGATCACACTTCGTGTCGCAATCTTTGTTTTGTCTAAATAACTATCGTCAAAGGCTTATTTTCTGGTTTCAGTAAATCATGGCACGTACAAAGCAGACAGCCCGTAAATCTACTGGAGGAAAGGCCCCGCGAAAGCAGTTGGCCACTAAGGCTGCCCGTAAATCGGCGCCTAGCACTGGTGGAGTTAAGAAACCTCACCGTTACCGCCCTGGTACAGTGGCTCTCCGTGAAATTCGTCGTTACCAGAAGTCCACCGAGTTGCTCATCCGTAAGCTACCTTTCCAGCGGCTGGTGAGAGAAATTGCTCAGGACTTCAAAACTGACCTTCGTTTCCAGTCTGCTGCCATTGGTGCTCTGCAGGTGGGGATGTTGTCTCTAAATATAGGTTTCTTCATAATATTTTGCATTTTAACTTTTTCATTATTTTAATAACTTTATTATTTGTTTTAGGAAGCGAGTGAAGCCTATTTGGTGGGTCTCTTTGAAGACACCAACTTGTGCGCTATCCACGCCAAGCGGGTAACAATTATGCCTAAGGATATTCAACTTGCCCGACGAATCCGTGGGGGAGCGTGCTTAAATAAACTTAGTTTTAGTTTAACTTTAAATTATTGGTAAAATAATCCATAATTCTTTTATAATGTCTCATTTAATTCACCTTCAAAAACATTGTAATCTTAATCATAAGGAGGCAGCAGAACTGAATTTTTTTTATAAATGTGTTCTTAATGTAAGTTTGTTGTGCATTTGCATTGGATACTGTATGTAATATTGAATTCAACTTAAATATTACTTGACGAGACACTGTATCTACAGTGTCCTATGTAAGGACACAGCCATTGTACTTTAGTAAGTTGTGGTATATTCTATCTAGGTAGTTTATTAGGCAAAGTTGTCGGCCACATGTCTATGTGAGAATCTGTATTAGGAATAATTTTGATGCACTCTGGATATGTGTAATGAGAAATTGGTGTTAAAATAAATATAATTAGACATATTTTATCTTTGATTTTGAAACCTCAATCTTTATTCCTCAATTTATATTGTAAACAGGTACCAAAGCAATGCAATGAATTAGTGTTTATATTCCTAATGCCTACACTCCCAGACAAACCTTTTCAGATGAAACCTTTACAAATCCACACAAAATTATATCTTTATTAGTCATAATTAAATCATCACAAGTGACTGGAAAGACATTGCCAGACTTCATCTCCTCTAATCAAATTAAATTAATGTATTAAATGATAAACAGATATTTATAATAATTTAAAACATTCACACAAACCTATAACACATTCTTATAACTTACATATTCAAGAACGAGCACCTAACAGGCACATTTTGCATTTTCCTGGTGACTACAAAAAGCGAAAAAAAAGTTGTGTGCTATTATAATATACTTAAAATTTAAATTTTACTAAGGATTTAACAACAAAATGTATTAAAAAAAAAACATTTGAAAAACTTTCTTTCAATTTGTCTCTTGTTTAATTTTCAAAACATAGTTGCAGCTTGTTTTCTATGTATAATTAGTATTTGCAAAAAGAAAAATTTATAAAAGTATGTTTATATTACAGGCAAACTAAAATGGTTAGTTTGGTACTAGAGGGTGCTGTGTGTGTTAGTAGATATTTATTATTTATTTATAGCTTTGATAAACAATAAGTTTATCAAAGAGTTGTAGTTAAAATCTACATGGTGAAACTTTATGTTGTGTTTGTAGGTTGATGTCATGTCGCTGATAATACAAAACCATTAGCCATTGACCAAAAGTAAAAACTAAAACTGAGTTAACAATCCTCGGAACATACAGGAGGTATTTTGATGCATTACTTAGGTGTAAAAGGTTACAATAAATGAAAACTTAATCAATGCATACTTTTATTACTAGTGTCTACAATCAATAGATAAATATTTAACTAAAATCTACATTACAAGCTTACTTTCTTCTTCTTCTATTTCTTTTAATCTAAGTTCAATTGCCTCTACACTTAAGCCATTTTCTTTATTATATCTGTATGACTGTAACAATTGTTCTTTTTCTAATCCTTGAATTCTGTCGTATAGAGTTTTATTGAATTCCATATCAATATCGTTCTCTTCTCTTAGTACACAGAAATAAATTAAAAATACTGCTACACTGCCTACTACACTAAATGGTTGGTACCATGGCATTTCTATTGTTGGACTTTTAATCACAGGGGATAGTGGTTTTCCTTGCTGCTGGACTTGTTGAGAACTTAATTGGTGCATTTTCATTAGCTTCTAGCTTACTGCAGTATGTCTTTTGTGATCTGATGCTTTTAAAGCATTTTCTGAAACAATAAATATAAAATTACATTACATATCTGATAACATTTTGTTATGAAATTTTAATTAGTCATTTGGCCTTAAAATATGAATCACTAGGTCCTTATGCAGTTGTACATAGCACAGGTGGAAACTCACAAAACATGAATCTATATTGTCGTGCCCCCTCCGTGGGTATGTTTAATGAGCTGATGATGAGATTAATTAATGGCCCTTGTATTTGGTTATGTGGACCATAGTGTAATGTAAATCTTATAAATAACAATAATTTTCGAATATGATTCAATGAAAACTTTTCATCTTGATAGAATATTAATATATAAAGCCCAATTACCTCAAAACATCTATGAATATTGTTATATGAGTTTATTTAATAAATATTATTTAGGTAATTTATATATAGTTTCAGTTAGAAGTAAAATTCAGGATCTTTTCATCGTCTTCGTATTTATTTATGTAAACATACCTTAGTAACACTACATTTCTGTTCATAATTACGTAGTTACAACAATTTCGCTGTAGGGTGGAAATCACAAACTATATAGAAATACTGTGGAAATGAGTACAATAGTGTATGATATACTACTTGGAGTATAATTAAATAATTTTTGATTTGAAGTAACTCGACAAATATTATTTTTTTCCTGACAAGCTATGTCATATGTGACACTAACATGTGTCATTTAGCNAACTTTTCCACTGAGAAGTAGTTGGAAGTTACATCTTCTTATTAACAAAAACAGTATGTGCGAGATATCACCAATTTTTTTATTCATTTTCGGCCTTACTTTGTCATTATGTATGGCAACAAATAAAGAGTTCAAATGTATAAGATTAATAAACAATATATGTATGTGCTACATAATAATAAAATGTTTATTTAAAAGTAATTATTACGCTTACCATCAATCTGAATTTAAGAGATTTTATCATTTCAAAGAATATTGAAGAGCATTCTTAATCCTTAAATTATAAAGAAAACGAATTACAACAAATCTTTAAATAATAATTAATGTTAACTTTAATAAAATTTCCTACCGAAAAAAATCTTCTCCAGTTCAGGCTCATTTGTTAGACGGTCTTCGTTCCAATTAATGCATTTCAACTCTTTCGTCAATTCTACTGCTGCCTCATCAGATTTTTATTTACAGAAAGTTGTTCACTGTACACTTCCGTAACTTGTTTTATAGGTGATGATGGTATTTCATCAGACTGCATAGGTTTAATTAGAAGAGCTCTTATATCAAAATATCTGCGACTTTCCTAACACGCATTACAAAGAGAAGAACGCGTTTTCCCAAACATTTTTGATACTTTGATCCTTAAAAAATAAATAATAAACTGTACGATTTGAAATTCTTGATTTTTTGCTTAATCCGCTACACTACCAGAAATATTGTATAGGTAGGTATAATGTCTACCATATAATCACTATTAATATATTCACTCCTATATGAATGAAATGATATTCTTCGAACGTGTAGGCCCAATAGTAGTATATTTCACGGTTTAACATGTAAAGTACACAAGAAAAATACTTACTGAAAACAGATCTCAGTTCGTCACAGTTCAGCTCAAATGAACACAGTTTCAATTTGAGTTTGTAAAGCGTCACGTTTTGCGCGCGCTAACCAAACGTCTAAGCGTAGACTATTTACATTTGCTTTAAGTTTTTTAATTCATGTTCAGATTTTTCGACTTGTTGCATAGTCTCTCGAATGGCTCGTTGAAGTGACGATAAAGTGGCTTCGTCTTTGTGACATGAAACAAGACGAAAGACAGTTATTTTGTAATCAAAGTTAATAGGCAAGTTACTTTGTTTCCCTCGTTATTAGTCCAGCTTACATTCACGTCGCTCTTTTAATTTTGTTTCATTATCTTGTTCTTGCATTTTAATTTTTTCAATAGCCGTTCCAACTGAATTATTCATAGTGTACAATACTTGGCTCGACCAAAATAATATATCTATCTACCTAACTCAAAATTGGAAAGCTGAATTAATTTATAAGTTTTTAAATTAATTAAGACCTATTGTCCCTGCCAAATTAAAATAATACACCAATACGTTTTACTTCCGCGTCTAAGCCTCCCGCCTTTTTGTGTGGCTTTAGTATTCGTACTATTAGTAGCAAAGAGTATGTAAAGTAAGAGGCGGGACTTCCATAGAAAAAAAAATCTACACAAATGTCAAAACGGAGCAGAGATCTTGCACCAACTTAACGAAAGTATGCTGTCAATCGTACCAACATGAGAAATAACAAATAGTGTTTGCAGTACATCCTACATAGAATATATCGATATTCGTAACGAATATATATATATTATAATACTATTTAAAAATATTTTCAGAATCTCCATTTCGTATTAATGGTAGAAGTAAATATATATTATTCTATACTTCTAACAATAAACGAATTGTATGATGAGTTAAACAGTAAATAAGTCAAGACCATAATTTATGTTATTTATTAAACAGTCATAAATATTTTTGTACGTAGACTGGTATTCACACAAATTACGTTCGAGGGCACATCTAAAACCCGATTTTGTTTATTTTTCATAATTTTGATTTCTTTCTATTTCTATTTTCGTAGCAACTTCAGGATGAAAAATAGACGTCATTTGTCATGGATGCTGCACCAGGCTGAAAGTAAAACACGTAATATTAAAAGTTTTGAATAATTGTTTCAAACTTATTACTTTAAAATTTAAACTGCCTCCGTGGTATCAAACAACAATTGACTTAAACTACTATCTACTATAGTCTTGGTCAGAGTATACAGAAACATCAAACGACGGAGATGACTCTCCTAGAAGAAGCAAGCTCACTGAATACTTGCCATTTATTACTTTGCTATACTCATTAGTTGAGACTTTTTATTGCTATCTGAATTTATCTGCTCAATTTCACTAATCGCCACATTTTTTTTTGCATTCTTTTCTTATTAATAATGTAGATAGCCGAAACAGCAACATACCTAACATTTTTACCCATAACTTACATCTGAAAAATATCGATATCGATAAAATGAAATATTACGCACTATAGTGATGAACCGGCTATTTCGTAATTATCACAATAATATTATATATGTTTATATAGTTTTAAGATACATCTTTAAATAACATCCTACCTGGCTTCATCAACAGGAAATTTAGCCATAAAGTGGCGTTTGACTCGCATCTTTTCTTCAGATCTTAAGCCACAAATTTCACAGCGCCGATACTTCATTCTTACTTTAAATCCTTATTTCCAAGTCCTGAAATGATAACTTAAAGTCCTAACAACGTTTCACTTCTATCCTAACCGAAAAAGACTTATGCGCATTAAGAAAACTCGTAAATATCACTTTCAACAGAATACAAAGAGTAATCATTGACAACAAAATTGACAATAACGCTCAAACTAACTGAAACTAACCAAAAACTAACCGCGAAACAATCAAATTGTCAAATGAAGAAAGAGTGAGGCAGAGGAACGAGGAAGTGAGTGAGATGGCTATGGCCGCCATTAAAATAAGTTATAGTAAGATTTCTCATGGATTTCTCACTACGCATTCTAATCTATGGGTTTTAGTATTCTTGGAAAAACTAATACTAACTAAATAGTTACCTTTAATAAAGTACCTAAATTGAAAACAATCACTTCTTTTAAAACATACCTTAATTATTTATTAATTTCTTGTGTAAAAATATGTCGTATATAGTTCAAGGATTGAAGTAAATATGCATTGATGCATACAAACTCTCTGAACCTGCTTTATAGGTCAGCGGTCAGAGCACAGACAAGACTGCAATAATTTTATTGATCATAAAATCCATAATATTGTCTGAATAGGCAGTATCATCTCAGACCTTAACCGTCCAATGGAATCATGGAACCAAA
>PQWD01007158.1:0-35697 GCA_019425675.1 Leucinodes orbonalis
TAGCCTTCCGATCTGGAGAATGCAAGTTGAAATCCCGATACGTACCATGTATTTATAATTTTCGAAATTATAGGTTAGTTTTAGCGTCGCGCTTACGCAGAACCCTGTGCACGCCTATGAAGAAATTCAAAGGTTGTGCGTGAAGTCGGCCTATCACTGCACTGGGCCTGCGTCGACGATAAAGGCCTGTACCCACTTGATAATGAACTAATGATGATGATGACCGCATATTTGCTACTGCAAGCCTCAATTATGGTCAATGTCAGTTATCATAGTAAAATGAAAATTAGGTTAATTCAGTATTGTGTTTTCAAATTAAAGCAGCATTGAACATCTGTAGCTGTAATTATAATAATAATAATCAATTACAAATATTACATTATTATTTATCTCACTATTTACTTATTGGTATTACTTGTATGTTTTCCAAATATTAAAATTGTATTTTTAATCTTCTATAAATGTCTGCCACATTTGACCGCCATCTCACCTGATGGTAAGTAATGATGCGGCTTAGGATGGATCATGCCTGCCTAGAAACAGCCTTTTCACTCTTGCCTTGAAGTCGGCCAGGTTGTAATGATCGGGGAACACATAAAAAGCAAATTTGTATACGAAAATGTAATTTTAAACAAAACCTCGGCTGATCGTCTTACCAAATCATTCTCAGTTTCAAGGTTTGTTACTATAAGTTCTATCTCCCTATTTGAAACAAATATTTTTGTCGTAAATTTTATTAAGTACTAGCTTTTGCCCGCGGCTTCGCTCGCATTAAATTCGGGATAACACGGTACTTTCATTTATCACTATACATAGGATTTCCCCTCCCTCCAACTTTAAAGGTTTCGGGGTCAATTTCAGATTTCTTTAGCATAAAATATGTTATAGTGAGCTAACCTTAAAAGATAGACATATGCTGTCGCGGACTTTTTTGTAGACCTTTAAAAGAAGAACAATACTTTCATACATGACTTTTGTGTAACTATAACCGTTTACGCAGCGTACGCAGCGGAAGCTCCAAGTATGAAAAAATATCCCCGATTTTGAAACAATTTGCATTGCTACTCCGCTTCTATTACTCGTAGCGTGATGATATATAGCCTATAGCCTTCCTCGATAAATAAGCTATCTAACACAGAAAGAATTTTTCAAATCGAACCAGTAGTTCCTGAGATTAGCGCGTTCAAACAAACAAACAAACTCTTCAGCTTTATATATTAGTATAGATGTTGCATAGCTAAAAGTACCTATGTAATCCCAAAAAATGTACTCATACTGCAGTTTAAGCTACATAATTGTTCAGCCCCGTAGACCACGTAGGCATCTAAATTTACTAATAACAAAATAATTATTCTGGTAACGATATAATAAACTAAATGTCAATGAGTACTTCGCTCAATGTTAAGCGGCTAAGTTACCTCCCATCACGCATGTGTAATTACCTACAGTGACATTGGCTTGTTGCAATTAATTTTCTGCTGAATCATTTGAACTATTTGTACATCCTTTGTTATTACTATTAGCAACATGTTTGATAAGTGTGTTTTAGGAAAAGAAGTTTAATATTTCATCATCATCAGCTCATTAAACGTCCCCACCGAGAGGCACGAGCCTGCCCGTATAGGGTGATTANTAATAACAGCACACATCTGTATCCGAATTAGTCCTGCGTAAAAGTAGGTTGCTAACCAGGCATTAAATAAAGTTATACAAAAATAAAATGTAGATTTTTAACCGTACACCTTTCTAACTCAATTTAAGTGAAGATCATCGTTAAGTCTCGTTCTAAATACGGGCCTTACTCCCTCAAGTTGAGTATAACGAAGGTTCGAACAAAACTCTTGTGGTGATTTAACCAGTTCAGATTTATCTGCGCTCTCATCTAAATAACTTAACGCCAATTAGAATATAAGAAACAAGATTCTCGTTTAAATTGTTCGCATTTCTCGCACGATGGCGGTCCGTCCCGCCGAAATTGATTTCACAGCTGTTGCTTTTGTTAACTCTGTTGTCGACAACTGTCGAATCGATTCCGGTGATCGTTTGACGTCCGTGGTAATGCTGATGAGGGAGACGGACTCCAATGGGTCCGCTGATGATTGGGGATTCATTTGAGTTTTGATACATTTAACCTTAATTCATAAATATAGTAATAAGTGCAGCAGTGGTTACCAATTGTGAAATGTGATGAGTTTACGCTTATAAGAATTAAGTCTTATTTTATTTAGTTATAATATTATATTTTTAAGGTTTTTAGTTTGTTGTTAGTGTAATAGTGTTTTTATATTGTAAGTTTAATTTTAATTAAATACGCCGAATATACTGTATTTTAATATTTTTTTTTAGTAAATACAATAATATTCTGTTTAGAAGTACTTAATCTAATACATGTACGAGGTTATAAAAATCAAGCGTGCCGATGCGTATTGGCGAAGCCTACGAAACTAAGTACCTACCTACACCCACTTTTTCTTATTAATATGAATCACCTCTTTTTAAAACTTAATAAAATACATAAACATAAAAGGTGCTTTAAATTCAATATTTGTTAAAAAAAAACATTCATTGTATACGCTGTTACAAGAGATATCGTTAATTTAGTATCCAATTTGCGGCGCGAAAGTAAACGTTTTCGCGCCTACTATAAAGGTTAGTTTAGCGCCGTAATGGCTGCCAAATGGAGTGTTTACTTTCCACAAACACTAACAACCATACAGAGGGTCAGAAACTAAAAAGTTGAAAACATTTTTAAATAATTCGTAACGGACCTTTAACAAAATAGACCAGAGATAGAAGATCAGCACTGGGTTTTCATGAGCCGTTTAAACCTTTGAACGTCATGAATCCAGACATAATAGAAAATCTGTTCTTTCGGACGCCTTTAGGTGTCATTGGTGTTCAAAGCGTTAAAAAGTAAGGGTGCATTGCTGGACGCTGGGATTTTTTAAGAGGAGTATTCTGCATTGGATATCGCCTATTTTGGGGGAAAAGAGCAATTATGTCGGTCTCCTACCGGCTTAACTTCCCTGTGTCCGTGTACTTCGTCTACTACGTCTAGTCACAGATGCGGGCAAGCCCTGAGAGCATCCGACCATCCAATCCGTAGACGCCATCCACGCGATGTAGGTGCGGTCCCTTTCAGTGTCTTTCCTCTGTACTCAAAAATTCAAAATCAAAAATATATTTATTTAATTTTGGCCCATAAAGAACACTAATATGTATGCCAATTTTGATTCTACCACTGGGTCGGACTGTTGTTGTCTACTGAGAAGAAACCAGCAAGAAACTCAGTATTTACTCTTTCAAAACGATACGAAAAAAAATTAAAGTATAGAGTTTTGTCATTTTCTACAATCTTCACGCCTAACTTGGGACTAGATGGCGCTGTGTAAATGTCAGTGGATATTTATTTATTTTATTTTCTGCACGCTTAGCAGGCGAGTTTGAGATAAACCAATGAAAGTGATGGTGTTATTACGACAGAGTGCTGCTACTGCACTGCACTTAGACGCCTCTTGCGGCAATCACGGGAAGTGTAGGGATGGTGACACTGTATTCTAATTTACCGTCACGTCATCACGCGACTACTACATATTTTTTTCTTTTAAGTATCACTCAGTTCAAGCTGGTCCTTTCGTGCTGAAGCATCCTTTCCCACCCTTACATTAATATTCATATCTTTATTGCCCTCCTTAAGTAACATAGATGATAAAACAATACTTATTAGTAAGTACATTTATGAACTCTTTAGGACACGGTAAGTTAATTAAATCTGTATGAGAAATACGTTTGTTTAGTCTGGGTATATTCTAGGTATAATAAGCAGGTATCAAATCAAATCAAATATTATTTATTTCATTTAAAACCAATAAATGTACATGACAAGCTCAAATTTAACATAGGTCGACGTAATTCACATTTGCCTGAACTAGGTAAACCTGTTTTTCAGGCGACTTATTTGCTAAATTACAATAATCACTTACATGGTAAAATAACAATTTCATAACTCGCAATTCATACCAAATAGTTTATAGTTACCTAACATTTTCACGGTTTTATCATACCCAAACAATTAATTACCAAAACATGTAAAGAGTAAAATTTACTATACAAATTCTAGCACGCAAAACAACAAAAAATTCAACTTACATATTAAAACAACAGTTTACTTATCTATTAGTAATAAATTCTCTGTATCCTCATAGGACATTGATTGGAGGATGCGCTTCAGATTATCTTTACAAGTGTGATAATTTTGGGAATATATGCTAATTACTGCATTCAGTCTATTGTATAAAAAAGGACTAAAAAAGTGTTAAATTTACGTATATAGGGATGTTTAGGTATATCTTATCATAAAAAGTTATGTAATCCATAAGTGACATAAAACTCGCTGGTGGAGGCTGAATGAGAAAAGCAGACAACTGCGATAGATTGAAGAGGGATGAAAGATTTAATATTATGATGTCTGCCTAAAAGTGCCGGCTGTTCTCGAAGATCCTCCTTTTTCCGAACCACTGGTAGAGTAAAAATAATAACAATAAGAATTGACGATTCTAAAGTATATAAGATTTATTTGAATAAAGATATTTTGATATTCAGTTTGAAGTTTGAACCTTCATATAGTCTGTGGTCGGTATTTGACGTTCCTTTCCACGGGGGCTATTAATCATCGCGCTGTCGGCCGTCCGAGCGTGACAAATTGCCAGTGCCACCTAGCGGCGGGAGATAACTATTTCGGGTGACGCTCAACTCTCGCCGTGTAACGATCGTTTGGTATCTAATGATGGGCCCTTTGATGTGGAAGATGGTGATAAAACTGAATTATGGGATAGGCAAATTTGCATCCAATGAGTTATCGTGAGAAATTAAGTTTTGCTGTGGAATCTAAGTACTATAAATATGTTATTAAAATGTCACAGATGAGAAAAGCGGAGGACCGGGATATCTGGCGCAAAATGGGGGAGACCTATGTCCAGCAGTGAACTGCGACTGGTTGAAGAAAGAGAGAGAGATGTCACAGACGCTGGTGTAATGATATTGAATTTGTAATTATGAGCTTTTTAAACTATTTTTAAATCAAATTATAGAATAATCAATAATACCTTTGGATTATTAAGTACCTAAGCTTTTCCTTTATTATATAGCAGACAAAGAGAATTATAATGATTGAGAATCATGATGGGGATCCAGGGGGACCCATATTTTTTTCTATACCTAAATCAAATTAGCCTTCTAGCCCACGTGGTGGTAAGTAGTAATTGTCAACTAAATAAACACGAGGTCATGTAACGCGAACCACAGGAAAGTAACTTGCTACTATCATCGTTATGTATGACGGTGTAAAGTTACGGTAAACCTAAGCTGGTAACATAAGAGGCCTCGCCGATGGTAAACACTGATATGCTATCTGAAACTTTGTCGGCAGATAATTTATTATTGATGAATAATTTATGCAACATTATTAGTGTGGGTATTATTAACTCGACGGTGAACATATTTAACAGCAAAATTTAAATCATGGAATGAGTTCTCAAAATAAATCCCTTAATTATTTATTTATATAGGTTACAAGTTATTTTTCACATTAAGTTAATTATGTTCTGTTGTGATAAAAAAAAATAATTACTTTTGGCGCGCTGTCACTCTGTAGAGAGCGTTCGGAAACGTTCGAATACCACATCAAATTGTTTATATCGCCTCGTCCCAAATGCATTTATCAATTGACGCTCCCTTTATGCTGGTTAATTAGTTACCGGTCTATTCCCGGCTTGACGGCTTATTAAGATTTCAAATTGAACACAAATTAGATGTCACGCCTAACAGATTTCTAGCGTGTTAGTTATCATTGAAAAATATGTTTCTTGACGTGACGACAGCTTTGTTTTCCGCGCATCAAAAAGCAATTTGTTTGAACGGGAGTATTGAAGACATTCAATTTGGTAAAATGGATTGGTTTTGTTGAATAATAAATTATAAACATTACTTACTTATTGCACTGAGCTTATTCAATTTGTTACAGCAGTTTGTTATCGTCTTCCTTACTGGTTAATGTCAATAGTTTAAGCAGTAGATATACATACATACATTGTAGTGATACGCATCATTGTAGTGTATGTTATATCAACAAAATTATGAAGGAATTTACTATCACAAAATTTATAAATTCAAGGTACATACAAAATTTAATTTTTTGCCTTATTTGTATGGAAACCAATGCATTCACAGAATTTTAAGTAAAATAAATATACACTGCATTTAAGCATGAAGCTTGTACTACGGGTTCTTAACAACTGATAAACATACTTATCTATTTTTTTTTTGTAAATACATACATATTTTACATAGAAAACACCCAGACCTCTACAAACAGACATGTTCATGCACACAAGTGTTTGTAATGCCCGGGGATCGATCCCGGTACCCACGATGTCGTCTTAACCATTGCACCAAATGGGTCCTCAAAATATAACCTTGTCTTAAATAATATAAATATAACTTATGTTGATATCTTTACCATAAGCATAATTGACGATAAGAACTTGAATTTTTATTGTTTTGTTACTGTTCTATCAGAAATAGCTTTACACATCGACAGAAACATGCTTTCAAAATATTTGTGCAAGCGAGAGGATTAATCATCCCGCACACGGTACAGGAAAAGGAAAAAAGATGCCACTTCTCTTTTTCAATCAAATCAAACGAACGTATTACGAACGCAATCGAAACGATGTAACGATTTCCGAACGATGCGCACTCTCTTCCAAGGGTTGTCAATTTGAATATTGTTTAAATTTAAAAATATTGTACAGTGTATTGCTCTTGGAGGGTCTTATTCCTCCCAGGTATTGATTCTTGAAAAAAATATATACCAGCATTACATCATTACCGACATAGCCCGCCACGTATGTCGCAGAACCGATGGCCGTTGGAGCAAACGAGTTCTGGAGTGGAGACCGCGTCTCGGCAAACGTAGCGTAGGACGCCCTCCGGCCCGATGGACCGACGACTTGCGAAAGGGCGCTGGTGGAGGCTGATGAGAAAAGCGGGGGACCGGGATATCTGGCGCGAGTGGACTGCGATAGGTTGAATAGGATTACTTCTAGCTTCAATTTTAACAGCGGAAAAAAATCACATATTTTTTTCTAGAACACTGTACACAACAATACTGTAACCCAGACCAATACGAACAGACATGTCCATGCACATAAATTTATGCTCTGCCCGAGGATCAAATCCGGACACCATATATGGTTACCAGAAAAATAGCTCTCACTGAGTTTTTTGAATTTTTGTGATTTGCATTTTACCTACTTCGCGCTTTAAAAGCTGGAATTTAACATGACCCATGAAATAGGATGCATAACTACTACTCTAATTAGGTACCTAAGGCCAAAATGATCCGAAAAATCTCTTTCTGTTAATTTTTAACAGTAAGCTGAGCAATTCTGTTTCTTTGCAAAAGAATTGTAAGTGCACTTGAGTTTGAGTTTCGGAAAGAAAGCTCGAAAAATTTATTGGTAAAGAACGTAAAATATGCCGCGCTATCTATATGTCGCTTTGATGAAAATCTACGAATACGCATCTACATTTATTAGTTTCCTTTAAAACTCCAATATTCATGAGCAGGCGTATTACTTACCATCAGGTGCGCGGACTCGTCACCCCGTTTACATTAATAAATAGGTAAAGTATAAAGTTGATGGAGTTTGAGTTCTGGATTGGAGACCAACATACGCTTTGTTATTGTTATATATAGAACCAATGATATTCTGTATATATAAAGGTAGAAACGCCACCCATGCCTCAAAAACGAACAACCAAAAAGAATACAGTTGTAGACTTTTCGTTAAGGTAAATTTACGCTCATTCGAAATATGTGTTTGCGTGCTGTCGTTGCATTCGGAACACTTTTTTTAGTTGTTTTGTGAGCATATCACGAATCTATACTTTTGACATCATTGTATAGAACGTATTCATTTAAATTTTGACCTTAACCCGTCTTAGAAAGAGTACAAAATCAAAAGCACGAGCACACTACTATGTCATTATGACATGACTGTAGCCAGCGACGTGATTATAAATGAAAATTCGGCCCAGCTGACACGATTGACAGATTTTCTGGCGCGTACACTTTTTGAGTGAGATTGTGTATGTAGTTATTTGATTGTATATCTAAGCTAGACTAGACTGAGAGTCCAAGTTTGTGCTAAAAAAGGAGCCCAGAATTATTGCTCCTGGCCCAGGCTGTGACAACCCTACCTGCGTCGTGGTCGTTTTTTCGGCACCTCCGGCGAGCGTCGTCGTTTTGCTGTCTATCGGTTTCAAAGCCGTGTGTTTTCGATACGAAACACTTTTTTGCTTTGCGAGAGCATTCACTAATTGATCGTTCGAGCGGAGGTTTCGTCTCGGTGCATTCGGATTTACTAGGCCTGGGGATAGGGTGTTTTGATGTAATAGGAGGCAAACAAGCATACAGCCTACCTGGTCCTCAATTCACTAATGTACTTCCTATTACGACACTTTGCAATCCAACTGTAAAATTTGTATTGCGGTACAATTTCAATGTATGGCTTAAAATGGTAACTATTATAAAATGTATTGACTGTTTGTATTGCATGTTTACCAATTCATACCATAAAAGTACCATAAAACAGAAAGAATTGGAGCAATATATTACTATTGAGATTGAGAAATTAATAAAATGGTTGGCAGTTATTATTTTCCGTGAACACCACTGCGTCTATCACCCGAGACGACAGATCCTAGGTATCTCATACCCGGTAGTTTTACTAACTACAGTGACAAAACATTTCTATTTTACGGAAGGATGTCTGGCACTGCGATATTACCTACCTAAATGACTCAGTACCGCCTAGTATTAGTCATTAGGAGTTAATTAACATATGAAGTCTCTTTTAAATAAATTATATTATAAATCAAGAAAAATTTATCATTTTTATAAACATAGTTCAGAAAACAAGTAAGTATCTTTTTAAAAGGTACTAGGCGGTCTAAAAAGTATGCCTTTGCCTTTAACACGGAACCATGTTATTTGAACCCAAAAGGAGATAATAACCTAGGCTATTCAATGTGCCCCTATTTCAATGAAATTAAATAGGTACTAAGTAATTTTTGGGAACCAAATGTTTTAAAGTTGGAAACCTTTACATCCCTAAATTGTAATTAAACTTTTCAATATCGGGAGACCATACTTAAAGTATACTATCTCCTAGACTGTTATCTATAGATCTTGATGTGTCAAATCGATTTGCGCGCCTGTCGCCTTCGTCCGCCCACAGATGGCGCTACACTACCATACCAGTTTCATAATGAAAGTATTGACGTTGGTTAATTAGTTTGGCGAGCTTTAATTAGTATTTAGAGTTTGGAAAAAACTTACAAAACAAACCTTTTGCTGCCGTATAGCTTGAAATTTATTGTGTGTTACATTACCCATTTTTTAGTATCTTTTTGTATACATTTTATATCATAGAAGCTATGTGTATAATAAATTTATGCTTATTATATACCTACACCTAACAGTAGGTGTAGGTATATATTAGGTGTTTCCCTACGCGATAAGATCCGGAACACGGATATCCGTAGGAGAACTAGAGTGACCGACATAGCCCACAGGATAAGCAAGTTGAAGTGGCAGTGGGTAGGGCACATAGTGCGTAGAACCGATGGCCGATGGGGCGGAAAGGTTCTCGAGTGGCGTCCGCGTAACGAAAAACGAAGCGTAGGCCGACCCCATACCAGATGGTCCGATGATCTGGTTAAGGTGGCAGGTAGCAGATGGATGTCAACTGCAAGGGATCGGTCCGCGTGGAAATCATTAGGGGAGGCCTTCGTTCAGCAGTGGACTTTCTAGGGGTTGTAATGATGATGATGATGATATACCTACAGATCTGTAGACTAAATAATGTGCAATAAGGTAATAATGTCCTTTGTGATTTGACAAAAAGGATAAAGTATTGGTCGGCAAAAATTACCTACAATACCTTTAATAAAGTTTATCGTAAATCGTTATTGGCAAACAACAAGTAACAAATGCCTACGATTAATTGGACTAATAGGTTGTCCAACCTGCCTACTCAGCCCAACAAGTCGGCCAATCCGCCCATGCCAGTAAGCTTAAATGCTTCTGTGACCAATAAAAATGAATGATCATCTACTAGACCCACCTAGTTTACTGCCATCGTAACAGAATAGTTTTGTGAAAGAGCGCTTAACTTACACAGTAAACGTTATAAGTGATATCGTAACAGTAAGATTAAAATAGATGTCGCTAGTTGCTAGATAAACGAGATAGTAATAGTGTATTGAATACGTTTGTAAATTATTTATGTATAGTACTTAACGTTGTTTGTAAAACTAAAAACATTTTCAAAGTACTTAATATATATTGCTAATTGTTTGTTGTTTCAGCTTCTCTAATTTTATGTAACAAAATAAATTAAAACCAAAATATTTCCTCCTCCTTATTAGGCTGAGTAACGCAAGCCTCAAAAAAAAAATCACGCCGATAAAAATGGCGCGCATCGTCGGGCGCGGGAAAATCTCCCGCCATAATACCGGCATCGAGGGAAGCTGGGGCTAATTGGATTCCTGTTACAATAAACGCGTCAACCCCGAGCGGCAGGGCGGAAAAATAATCACCCTCGATGGTTTTTAAACTTGAAAGGAGACGGGATAAAAATAACGACGCCATAAACGTGGGGGAGGGATTTTAATTGATTGAATGGATGGTTTATTCACTGTCTGCTACTTGCGGCGCAATCTCCGGCGGTTATTAGTATTTTATATAAATTAATACTTGTATTAAAAAGCACTGGTCCAGCTTTAATTAGATCTAGTTCATCTGTCGACTTAAAGGCTACTAATGATTCATAAAAACAAATGTAAATACTTAATCAATTGTACGAATTGAAGTAATCAAATCATTGATTTATTATAAACATTGACCTTGCGCGGAATAGGTTTTGCTTGGATGCACTCCACAATAAAAAGTGCGTTACTTAATTTTTTTTTTTTTTTTATTGTTTGCTTTTTATGGACTATGTTGTCTGAAAATAAACAATTTGAATTTAATCAATGATTGTATTGTATGCATACTTTATACTCCTCTTCTTAAAAATAAAGTTCTTCACAGTTATTGTTTACGAGTATACGATTCACTTATTTTGGTGTAATTTAAAGAGGTTTTTTTTTATGTTATAAGGACCAAACGAGAAAGATCAGGTGGGTTACCACCATCTCTTAAAAAAGTGTTACAATAATATTTTTTCGTATTTTCTGGCACAAAAATAGAAAAGACGAAGTAATATTAGTGTAATACCCCCCTGTCACCTGATAGAAAGTGTTTATCTCCGCCCATGAACTACGGAAGATACCAGAAGTCACCAGTGCGTTGCTTGCCTTTTAGGAAAGAATACGCTCTTTTCTTGAAGGTTCCAATGTCATACCTTACAGAGAATACAGCTACAGGAGGTCGTTCCTTATAAGCAATGTGCATTATGAAAATTACGCATGAATCGAATGGTAGTGGAACGCCAACCATCAAGATGTTGAGGATAAAACTTCATCTCGACTACCCATGTGAGATGTCGTCTCTTGCACCAAGGGTTCCGGGTTCGATCACCTACAAACAATTGTGTGCATAAATATAATACTGTCTGTGTATATTGGTCTGGGTGTTTTATTATGTACATATGTATTTACAAAAAATGTATATAAATACGTTTATCCGTTATTTAATACCTAAATTACACGCTAAATGCTTCGATTATAACTAGATGGTGCTGTGTGAATATGAGTGGATATGCAATTTTTTCTTGCATTTAAGAACTAAGAGTTTTAGAAACTTTTCGGCCCATGATTCCACGTGCTGATTCTGTGGGCTATGTTTGGATCTTTACATATAACTTACAAAAGTTAATTCATAATCATATGAAATATGTGAATTTGTCCATCAGGCAGCGCATATTAGAAAATACTAAATATTGAGCAAACAGCACAACTAACTAACCCTCAAATCGGCTAGAGTAAAAGCCCTTTCACTACGTCGATATTGATTTTATGCTTTCGGTTTTAGTGCTTGTTGGTCAGATTTGCTTGGCAAATCGTCCGTTCCGAAGGTAATGTCACAGGCACTTATTTAAACAGTAATACTAGAATTATTGTTTTTATAAAAGGTCAGTTTATCTGTTTAATATTCCGTAAGGATAGAGACAAAGTATAAGTATTTAGCAGTGTACTAGTACGATAGGTTAAAAGGAGTTAGTTTTACCTTTGTATGAAATAATGCCTTGCTCATTGGTTTAAGCGTTAAATTTAGATCGTTCATTTTATACATAATTATTATCAAGTGGGTTGTCTGCTGAATAATTAATTTAAAAATATGTCCTCCAATTTATAGGCTTACAATTTATTTATTTCTTCAAAACGTACACATATTAACAAATACTTTTCTTTCTGCCAAGCTGTGCAACAGTTATTCTAATAACTCGACTTACTGAACCACAAGCGTACTGTGTCCGTTCCAAGATCAAGGGCAGCTCCATTAGTGGTTAATCAACGTAATCACACGAATAATCTTAACTCCAGCGACTTGCTTGTCAGGTGTGCTATGGCATATTCTATTTCTATGTGGCATATCAAGATGCCTAGCATATTTGCGTAAAACAAAGCAAAAGGTATTATTATAACATAAATTACCGGTAAGAACATGTATTTATAAAAAAAATATGAAATCTCTTGTAACCGTTGCTGATAATTGCTGTTGGCTTTAACAGCTCTACCGGGTAATTTGCGAGCGCAAAAGTCTCTGAGCCTACCTATGTATTTACACAGGGAACATAAGGTCATCTCTGAATGGGATTTGAAACTTAGTCCAAGGCGATGTGGTTGTACGTAACATTGCCATGGTGTACGGCTGGTTACATGAACTATGACCGCGTTGTGATCGAACAGTGGGTTCGATTCCTGCCTTGGACGAACATTTGTTAAATAACTAACAAACATCCACATACATTCATACATCTGACTAGCACCATTTTAAACAATGAGCTTATATTGTGGTTACTAATGAACATGCACATTTGTACTGCACGGGGATTGAACCGCTGGTGTAGTATCGGGCATTTCGACCATTATGCCACAAAGGTTGCAAACGTGTCTCTAGGTTTTTATCTAATATTTGTATGTTTTTGTGTTATATATTCCTACATTGTCTATCTACCTAGAATAGAAACAATAAAGGCTAACCGATTTAGTACATAACATTTGATTCTGAGATAGATCATTCATCATGTCATCTATGTATGGATGCACTAGGTATTGATTACAAAAAAAAACTTATTCGTGCATGAGTTTACTTACATTAAAACGCTCTCTTTATGCAACATTGTACTAAATTCTACAATTTTTACTACTGGTATGAAATAAAATAAAAAAGGAAAATAGGCTACTAAACATACCATCATTTTGATACGACCTTCAGACAATAGGCATCCATTCTAAACTATCACTCGATTCGTATTCAATTAACGTTTTTTAACAAATAAGAAAAACATTGTGAAGGGATAACGTTCAAAACAAAGGCTGTATGGGCAGATTTAATTGTAGTGCCGGGCTGTTTACACGCCTTTAGTAGACTATTAAAAAGTTTAGTACAAAAACAGTTTCGTGACGTAAACAGATTTTATTAATATGATAAATACGTTTAAACTAAAATGGAGACAATACTTAACAGCTTCGTTAGGTAAGTTTATGCAAAAAATTATAAGGTCTTATATTAGATTTTTTATCTATGCATTTTTGTGGTGATTTTAAATGTAATATATTATTATTAAAATTAATATTATTTTATTATTTAGTAAATAGGATTATTGTTTTTTTTATCCTGTACCGCCCAAACTTGTTATACTCAAATTTATTTTTTGGCTGTATCTCTCTTAATTCCCTATGACTAACAGTGCCTACTCGTATTATTTGTAAAAAAAATAAACCCGAAAAAGCCTTTAATAGATAATTATTGTACAATGTTAATAGTTAACTACACAGACATCCGAATATACAATTAGACTGGACAAGCCGCCTAGTTTATAGGCAGTCCCAGTGTCGCAATTTCTTTTTGGTTCTTACCTGTGCAAAGTTATTATATTTCTTGGTAAATTTACTGATTCTTTGCCATTATGGCATGTTACAATTGCACAGGATGGCATTTTGGGAAAAAACGGTAATTTCCTCTAATATTCGTGCGTCTTGACTCGTCTCACAGAGCGTAAACTGGAAGCCAGTGTATGCTCGTTGAGCTTACATTTGTCGCACTTAAAAACGCGGCTTGCCCTATCTCCTGTATTGGGAAATCTGTGGTTAACTGCTACTAGTTGATTGAAACTTTGTACTAAAAACACAGATTCAGTTGACCATGTATTATCAGGGTTCGATGTCGTAGCGGATAGTGAGTCGGTTTAAGATCGAAAAGTTAAGCTGGTCTATACTTATTTTCTTCAGTCCATTCGTGGTTCGGATAGCGCGTACTGTTGGTACCGGCTACTATCTATCACTAGTGGTAGACTCGATAGGTACTGAGTCGTCTACGTAGGTACCACCGTAGTGCCAGATATCGTCCCGTGAAGCAGGATTATTATGTTTGTGTTTCGGAATGAGGGCACTGCAGCCAGGGCGCAGTGCGGCGTTGACGGAATAATAACTGTCTATCAATTGATGGTCTCCCTCAATGCCGGTCTGTCATGGTAAGACGTATCACTTACCATCAGTTGAGCGTCTTGACCGTCCTATAGGTAGAATATAACATAAAAAAAAACTAAGGTTGGTAGTCGATAACACCGTCTAATGTGCACCAGGCCGTGCGTGGTGGGTAACGGCCTAGTCCCTATAACATTAATTACCGCTTTAACATTAATTAATTAATACGTGTTTGGATTTCATTTATAACTGAATAGAAAAGCATTTTGGTTGGGTCCACCTATTTATTAAAATCATAAATAAAGTGATTAAAAACAAAAGCTGAGTTTCAACCTAAAAAGTCATTTTTAATATCAAATTTTCAAATTCCATTTTTTTATTGGATGTCACATTACATAGATACCTTCTGAGCAGAACTTGGCGCGTTATAAATGTCTTCGGAACCGCTGTAATAGGTTGTGTAGAGATGCCAAGAAACGTTATTTTCATGACTCGTTACTCAATCGCAACCCTGCTGATACGTGGAAATTTTTGAAATCTGTTGGCATTGGCAAGTCTCCTGTCAGTGGTCCTGAAGATATTGATGTTTGTTCTCTTAATTCTTTTTTCTCTCAACCACCTGTAACTTTGGATTCTGGTGTAAAGAACAACACTTTGCGCGATTTGTCCCTGCTCCCGCTGCCTTTCTGTGCGAGTTTTAAGCTGAAAACTGTCTCTGAGGACGAGGTTAAAAAATCTATTCTTGCTATTTCTTCTACTGCTGTTGGTAGTGATAATATTTGTTTAAGAATGATTACGTCTGCTCTTTCGGTTTTTCTCCCTATCCTTACTCACTTATTTAATTTTTTTATTTCTTTGAACACCTTTCCTTCAGCTTGGAAATTAGCTCACATCATCCCTCTTCCAAAAGTTGCCAATCCTTCAGCAACTGACGATCCCTGTAGGTCTCACTTAAAATTAATGCTAGCTTTCCCACCGCATAAGTCGGACTTCTTTTCTTATTCCTTCTCTGTGCATGCAGTTAGATTGTGGAACTCTCTTCCATCTAGTATTCGAGACAGCCCTAGTATTTCAATATGTATTCAAAAAACGGGTCAAGGGGTTCTATCTTCCTAGCTGAAATTATTTTTAATTATGTATGTTTATATATATATATATATTATTTATAAATTAATAATATATATATATATATTAATATATATATAATATTATAATATATATATATATTAAATTTCGGTATGGTATGTATGTGTTTATATTTATATATCTATGTTGTGTATGTATATTTATATGTTTGTATATTTATATGTGAATGTGAGTTTCAGGTAACAAACTTAGTTAAATATGTATTTATGTAATAGTTTCTTTGTGTAATTGCGCACTTTGTCTGCCTGTCTCAGTATGTTTTTTTTCCTGTTTAGGACTGCTGGAAGAAATTCCATTCGGAATAAGCAGTACCTTTGTACTTTTTTTTCTCACTATATATTGTTCTGACTATTTTGTATGTGTGCATAAACAATAAATAAATAAATATATAGCATGGTACACATACAAGTTTCCTTCAAGTTCAAGAAAGTTCCACATACATGTGACACATACATGTGACGCCCTACAAGGCATAGAAAATTGATGGGAGGTCTATCTAGATTTCTAACAAGAAGAATTCTTATGAGTATTTTGGAATCGGTGCCAAGTACTAAAACAATCTAGTTATTTATCATATTTTCTAACAAGTGAAGTTTAATATTTGTAAGTAACTATCACGAAATATCTGTTCCGTTGTAAACATCTTTAAATATTGTATGTACTTTGTAATTTTATATTCCTGTACCTTGGCATCTACTTCAAGATAACCAAATACTGTTTTCAACTACATCAAAATACGTAACTTTGTGTTAAGTACATATGAAACTCGTACTTATTTTAAACTTGTTAGTGTACGGTAAGAGGTTTTTTTTAATTTTTTTGATCCGAACTTGTGGTAGAGTCATAAAAAATAAATTATAATAATTGACGATTTGAAAGTTTCTGTAAAAAGATTTATTTTCAGTTTCAGTTTGATTAATAATTTTTTATGTGTTAATATGTATCTTATTATGGTTCTCATAATATAATTAATTATGATTATGTATGCCACGACGATATACATTATCAACTATTCCTTTAGTGTAATACAAGTCTAGTTCTAACGATTCCAATCTCGTAAACTAAAGGAAACAATTGGCAGCCAGTCGCCCTTCACAAACGATCTAAATATTCTGCTTTATAAATATTCAATTTACTCCATGTTTGCCGTTGTATTTATCAACAAATGCACTTCACGTTTAATGCTTTGTATTTAAATTGTATATATTTGATATCTATAATTAATGTGCCAACAGTTACCTTAACTGTATGTCATTAATTTAGTTTGATTAAAAATGCATGATAATCATAAATAGTTTAGAACAGTATTAAAGTATGATAAGGACATTTCTTGTGGATTTACCGCCCCAATTAGCATCGACAAGACGACAAATACAATGTAGGTAATAATGGAAGACAAAAACTTAAAAAGGAGCTTAAAATTCTATCCCCATTTAGGAAGAGAGGCCTTAATTTATTAACTTTACCTTTAATTAAACAGTCTAAAATGTATTTCACTTTTTATTTTATAGGTATATATATCTGTATGTATAATTATTTCCTCCAGCCAGCTACGGAAGCCTGTGCACAGGGATGTCAATGGGCTGGACGTCGCCGGTTCTGCCGCAATTAAGAGGGGAGCACTCGCCATTGCCGCGAGAGCCAACCCTGCAGGAAGAATCCTGGATCGGCTCGCTGCTGGTACTTGGAGGACTTCTAGGTATTAATCGCATGTTATCAATTCCTTTTACTGAGTGCAACTGGACAAGAAGGATTCTACAGCTTTACCGGGCAAGTGGTGAGCGCTGAAAAAAATTAACAATCTAAGAGCGTCTCCGAGCAGGACTCGAACTTCGGTTTATAGCGTTGCAGGGAAGAACAGGGAACCAAGTATATGTTTGAGGAGAAGGCTACCGAGCACATGCCAATAACGCGAATAGAGACCCTGAGCGAACCTACATGGGATCGGGATGAAGGCCCCCGCCGGCGGGGGCGGAACCTTGAATATCCCAGTTTGTCAATACCGAAGTATACTGGGTGCTTTTTATTTTTTTATTAGAAGTCAAACCAGCATACGGTTCATCTGAAGTTAATAACTCTACCCATGGACACTCACAACTCTGAAAAAGAAACGAGTGCGTTGCGAAGCTTTAAAACGGGAGAGGTAAAGGAAAAAAGGGAGGAAGGGGGTTTTGGACCTCCGTTGGTATTATCGATGTTTAACACCAGATAAGGAGTTGGTATACGCTATCCTATTCATCGTATAAAAATAATCAATATTTCTTTTGACATTTTTAATGATCTTGCGTTGCCAAGATGTGATTCAATTCAAACATGACCTTCAGTTGAAAATAAACTGAATTATATTTTTTGTCATCGTCATTTATAAACAAACTACTTGCCACTCAATATAATTGAGCTATCTCATTTAAAAGTGCTGCCAGTCATTAAGCTAATTGTTAGCAACCTAAACAACGAATCAATATTATACATAGAAAAACACCCAGATACAACTGGACATGCTTGAAGCACACAAATATTTATTTTGTACTGCCAGGGCATCAAACCACCAGATGGGTTGTCAAATAACTGACTATAGGTCTCGCCAAACTTTTTGGCCGCTCCGAACTTCGCACAAGACGATGCGCAGTTTACAAAATTCATACATTTGTACTTGACTATACCTGCGCAGTAAGCACTTTGACTATATTCAGAGCGGCCAGAAAGTTTGGCGAGATCTGTACTTAACCATTGGCTGAAACCGAAGTCTCAATAACACTACATGGGTCCTCAAAATATCCCCCACAGGTCCTCTTCTCACGGTGCCCCTGTCCAAGTACATCGGCAGGCGATGGCTGATCATAAGCACCAACCTGCCGCTGCTGCTGGGCTGGCTGCTGGCTGGGGTGGCCACCAACCTGGAAACGCTGTACGTGGCGAGGATCGCGTGGGGGTGCGCCACGGGCATGCAGTTCGCAACCATTCCCATCTATATCGGGGAGATCGCTGAGGTAAATGAATTTAATAGGTAGGTAAACGAAAAACGAGCTAAAAGCCAATCGTGATGTGCAGTCCGGTACAAAAGACCATCAATTTGCGTGCCATAAGTGCGGACGTCACGAGCAGCGTTGCTTCAAATAGGCGCTGCATCAATCATCTGAAAAGACGCATAAGGCCTGATGCATATAAACAACAAGACAGTTTACCTGATGGTAACTTAGTCATGGACACACGCAACTCGGACGAGCAACCAAAGCGTTGCCAAACTTTAAAAAAATTGTACCAGTAGAAAAAGGGGAACGGAGTTTTAGGCCTCCACACTCGTGTTTGAGATTCGGCGAAACTCAAACTATACTTTTAATGACTCTACCACCTGGTTTGGAAAAGTAGGAGGGAAGATCTGTAACAGTAGCGACAGTAGTGACAAAGCTCCAAGGTAACTGCATGTCTCAATTTTCAACCCAGAGAATATAGCCATATTATAATCAATACTGTTACGAATATATCAGGAAAAATTATTTGTTAACATCATTAAATTTTATATGATTACAAAATGCACAGAACATTTTCAGTTATGATAAATTATGAATATTTTTAGTTTAATAATATGTTTGCCTATGAACCTCTTTTTGTTTAAATTAATTAATTAAATAAGTAACTGTTAAGATGGAATAACGGGTAGGTGTTTAAGTATTTCTAGTTACATTATCATCTATTCTAATCTCCAGGACAAGATCCGTGGTTCACTGAGCGCCCTGTTCCTCCTCTTCATCAACGTTGGGTTCCTGCTGGCTTACGCCATAGGACCCTTCACCTCGTACTGGGGCCTCACGGCCGCTGGCGGGATACTGTCCCTTTTCTACGTACCATTCAGTTGGTGCATACCAGAGTCGCCTTTCTACTTGGTTCTTAAGGGTAAGAAAAAATATCTAAAGGATACCATTAATACAATGCTTAAAGACGAAAGTTTTTGAGCAGTGCTAATTCTTCTAGGTAGTAGACTCGATACTGGTTGTCTAGGTAGGTACGAGTATCACCGTAGTGCCAGATATCGTCCCCTGAAATAGGAGTGTAGCTAGTGAAATTACCGGATTTATGAGACCGTTTACAGAGAGTAATCACTTAGAACAGTGACTGTTTTTCTATATTACTGCTCAGTCATGGTCAGGCGTGTCGCTTACCATCAGGTGAGCGAACTAACCGTCCTGGTCACTCTAGAACATAAAAAAATGCGTCCTACCTGTACCAACATACGAGTACGTAGCTCAGAGATATTGACTGCAGCATAAGCTCTCAAGTTTAAAGTCACTTGACGGGCATCGGAGCAATCTAAACTCGGGGTTTCTCTCAGGGATAAAATCACTAATGATGATGACAATGTAATACCTATTCATAAAAGAAGTAAAGTTACCGATATAGCGCGCTGGATCAGAAACTTAAAGTGTGCTGGTCATGTAAGTCGCATGGCCGATAGCCGTTTAAGCAGATGACATCTTGCGTGGAGACCGCGTCTTGGCAAGCGTGGGACACCCTCCAGCCCGATGAATTACGAAAAGTCACTGGTAGAAAGAAGCAGGATGAGGAGAAAGTGACTCCCAGTATTTTTGGCGCAAAATGTGGTGATTAATTTAAGCAGAGTATAGGAAGGGGCTAGTTCAATAGTTGTGGCAGCTTACCACTATCGCCTGAATAGAACAGATATTTATTATACTATAACACATAACACCAACTTTATTCTATATCTTACAATATTGTGCTTAAATACAATTCGGTATTCTCCACCATCCGCAATAAAATACCAACTTTATTTTATAAAAGCGCTCCTTATTTTATGTGTCGTTTCATTGGTCACTTTTGATTATTTGCAATATTGTATTTTTAAATACACTGAAACCAATAAATATTCGGTCAATTGATGATAGTGAGCGATGACGTCACATATCAATAATCTCATACAAAATATATGGACACGTTCCTTTTTGACAGTTCATAAAAAGTGCGTCAACGAATGGTGGCAAATACCCAATTAATTTACCAATATAATAGAATAGGTTTGGAGTCGAAGATCTAAGTACTTACCTAGCCTATAGGTACGTAATTACCATCCAACAAAATTTTTAGTGTTTTATACTATTACTAAACATAATTAATGACTAGCTTAAAACAAAAATATTATGAAGGAAAATAGATTATCATTTTTTTAACAGGTCGCACAGAAGAGGCTTCAGAGGTGCTGCAGAAGTTACGGGGCACATCCAAAGAGGCAGTCCAGCCTGAGCTCGAGGGTCTGCAGGCGGTGATAGCTCGGGAGTTCAAAGAGGAGCCTAAGATCAAGGACTTGTGGGCCACTAGGGGCAACGTTAAGGCTTTGGGTAAGTTAAAAGATGCCACAATATTGAAATGCGTGTAAAGAAAAATCCAAATATTTTTTTTTATAAACAATAATATTCTATATACGCATCTACATTTATTAGTTTCCTTTAAAACTCCAATATTCATGAGCAGGCGTATTACTTACCATCAGGTGCGCGGACTCGTCACCCCGTTTACATTAATAAATAGGTAAAGTATAAAGTTGATGGAGTTTCAGTTCTGGAGTGCAGACCCACATACGCTTTGTTATTGTTATATATAGAACCAATGATATTCTATATATATAAAGGTAGATACGCCATCCGTGCCTCAAAAACGAACCGCCAAATAGAATACAGTTGTAGGCTCTTTGCTTAGGCAAAATGAACGCACATTCGAAATATGTGTATGTGTGCTGTCGCTGCATTAGGAACACTTTTTTCGATTGTTTTGTGAGCATATCACGAATCTATACATTTTACATCACTGTTTATAAATTACAAAGAATCTAATATGGTTACTGATTTACCATATTGACCGTCAACCCCATAGATATAGGATGAGTGGGCTCATTCTAAATCTATAGTAAATCCATTAAAGTTAAAAAAGTCAAAACATCAGAGATTTAATTGTAAATGAATAATGATTTTTGTGAATTGTCAACTTTACAGAGTTTTTTTATTGTCTAGTAGATACATAATACATAACTGTTTATGAATGGTGTATGTCATTCAAGTGTTTAAATAAATGAGGGCCCACTTCGAACTAATTAGTGTTTAAATAATAACTATAATAGTTATCGGCATATGCCTATTTTAATAATTACGTACGATAGGTATTTAATTTCAGATTAAGGAAATTATTTTGTATTTTTAAAATTGGTGTTTGTATATGATAATATTGATAATATATGATTTTTGGTATATGTAAGAGATTATGATACAAGAGGTGACATAGTCAATACAATCTCATTTAATTTACTAGGCGGTAGACTCGATACTGAGTCGTCTAGGTAGGTACCTAAGAAGTTATATTTACTCAGAGGTACCACCGCAGTGCCAGATATCGTCCCTTGAAACAGGAGTGCTACGCACTTTTGTGTTTCGGGATGAGAGCACTGTAGTTAGTGAAATTACCAAGTATAAGAGACCTAACATCTGTCGTCTCGGGTGTTGGGCGCAGTGCGACATTGATGGAGGATAATAACTGTCTGTCAGTTGTAAGTCTCCTTCAATGCCGCTCTGTCATGGTTAGGCGTATCACCTAACATCAGGTGAGCATCCTGACCGTCTTGTACACTTATACAAAAAGACCTATCAAGAACTTCATTCATATCGTGAATAACCCCGCAATGGTATTAAACAGGTATCTGCGTATTTCTGGCGATGCTTCTGCAGCTGTCGGGCATCGACGTGCTGCTGTTCTACATGGAGGAGCTGCTGGCGAAGGTCGGCACCAGGATCTCACCGTCAGACGGCACCATCATCATGGGGGTTGTGCAGGTCATTATTTTGTTATATTTAGCGATACAAGTGAACAATTTTTTTTTTACGGGAAGGCAAACGAGAACATGATTTACCGCAACCCATTGTCACTCGTGACTCCGAAAGAGCGGAAGTGCATTGACAATTTGAAAAAAAAGAAGACAAGTAAAATGGGAAAGGAAAAGGGAAAATTTTGGGGCTCCGAATCTTACTTGTCGAAACACAACACTTCTAAGATCGCGTCTTAATAAGCGTTGTGGTATATTCTCATGCCCGATTAATCCAAAACTTGTTAAATATCGCAGTTGTAAAAAAAAGAGGACCAAGATACCTGGCGGAAGCCTATGTCAAGCAGTGGACTGCGGTAGTTTGTGAAACCTTTCAAAACCTTATCGTTACATAAAACTATCCAAGTGCCCGTAGCCCTGATATAATTTCGTGTAACGACTGCCCGGTTCGGCTATTCAGTCCTCGAAAAGCATGAAATCATCTACCTTTCTAATAGAAAAGGAAGATGATTTCTTGCTACTTTTCAGGTTAACCTTTTGTCATACTAACCCTTTGAACGCCAGAAATCCAGACACAATAAAAATTATATTATTATTATACTATTATTTCTGACGCTTTAGGTGTCACTAGCGTTCAAAGGGTTAATAACAAGATATTATAAACCTTTTACTTTTATCCGTCTGTGTGTGTGTATGTACCCAGGTTCAGCTTTCTCAGCCTCTTGTAATTGTTTAGGTAGTGACTAGTTGCATCACGCCACTGGTAGTGGACCGGCTTGGCAGGAAGCTGCTCATGTGGACCACTTCCTTGGGACTCACTATTTTCTTGGTAAGTTACTAAGCTTAGTTAAGTAATCAGGTATTTTTATTATAATTGTTAAGAGACCATATTTCCATTACAAGATAATAATGAAACAAATAACAAATTGCTGACATTTACTCCGATCATATTTAGGTATTATTGTAGAATCATGGATCAGGGGGTTACCGCCATCTTTTAAAACAGTGTTACAATAATATTACTTCGTCTTTTCTGGTACAAAAATGCTGACGTATCATTATATTAATACTGTTTTAAAAGATTGTGGTTATCCCCCAGGTCATAATTATAGGTGGTAATAAATCTGTTGCTGTAATGTATGACAAAACAAAATAAGATTTTGTGTTTATTAGGGGCATAGCATATTTGTTGGAATAACATTTATTTATGATGAAAACGGCGAAGAAGTTCAACTCTTCTATTCAAAATGAGTAGGTACTGCTGTTGGCTGCAGATGGCCTTTACAGCTTTACTGGGCAAGTAGATGATAAATCTACCACGGGGTGGTCGTTCGCACTATTGAAATGCCATCGACCTATGATAATGTGTGGTAGATGATTTTGGTACGTGGATTAGATGTGAATCTACTTGCGATATTTTGTAAGTCTGTGAAGTAGGTTTTATGACCAGAGCACTCAGATATACTATCAGTAAAGTTTATTTTGACACACACATACGAAATCCGGAATAACCNGACAATTTGGGAAAAAAAAAAGAAGAATAAAATGGGAAAGGAAAAGGAAAAACTCATTGTCGAAACACAACACTTCTAAGATCGCGTCTTAATAAGCGTTGTGGTATATTCTCATGCCCGATTAATCCTTGTTAAATATCGCAGTTGTAAAATGGAAAAGAGGGATCAAGATACCTGGCGGAAGCCTATGTCAAGCAGTGGACTGCGGTAGTTTGTGAAACCTTTCAAAACCTTATCGTTACATAAACTATCCAAGTGCCCGTAGCCCTGATATAATTCGTGTAACGCTGCCCGGTTCGGCTATTCAGTCCTCGAAAAGCATAAATCATCTACCTTTCTAATAGAAAAGGAAGATGATTTCTTGCTACTTTTCAGGTTAACCTTTTGTCATACTAACCCTTTTTGAACGCCAGAAATCCAGACACAATAAAAAAATATATTATTATTATACTATTATTTCTGAAGCCTTTAGGTGTCACTAGCGTTCAAAAGGGTTAACAAGATATTAAAAACCTTTTACTTTTATCCGCTGTGTGTGTGTATGTACCCAGGTTCAGCTTTCTCAGCCTCTTGTAATTGTTTAGGTAGTGACTAGTTGCATCACGCCACTGGTAGTGGACCGGCTTGGCAGGAAGCTGCTCATGTGGACCACTTCCTTGGGACTCACTATTTTCTTGGTAAGTTACTAAGCTTAGTTAAGTAAGCAGGTATTTCTATTATAATTGTTAAGAGACCATATTTCCATTACAAGATAATAATGAAACCAAATACAAATTGCTGACATTTACTCCGATCATATTTAGGTATTATTGTAGAATCATGGATCAGGGGTTACCGCCATCTTTTAAAACAGTGTTACAATAATATTACTTCGTCTTTTCTGGTACAAAAATGCTGACGTATCATTATATTAATACTGTTTTAAAAGATTGTGGTTATCCCCCAGGTCATTAATTATAGGTGTAATAAATCTGTTGCTGTAATGTATGACAAAAAAATAAGATTTTGTGTTTATTAGGGGCATAGCATATTTGTTGAATAACATTTATTTATGATGAAAACGGCGAAGAAGTTCAACTCTTCTATTCAAAATGAGTAGGTACTGGCTGTTGGCTGTAGATGGCCTTTACAGCTTTACTGGGCAAGTAGATGATAAATCTACCACGGGGGTGGTCGTGGTGGTGTGGTAGATGATTTTGGTACGTGGATTAGATGTGAATCTACTTCCGATATTTTGTAAGTCTGTGAAGTAGGTTTTATGACCAGAGCACTCAGATATACTATCAGTAAAGTTTATTTTGACACACACATACGAAATCCGGAATAACCTGCCGTATATCACGACCTAGAAGGAGGCAGATAGCACTAAATAGATGCCATCGACAAGGGGGAGAGGGTAGCCGATGGGAACAAAGGAGCTCTAGTGCCGTCTGCGACCAACCAACAGCTAGCGGTTTTTATATTCTCATTTTATAGTGAAAAATTGGGAAATCTATAATAAAAAAGGGCAGGGCAGCTATATCGAACAATGGCCAAGTAAAAATAAGTGTGAATATAAACACTAAATCATATTATCCCTATTTAGTTCATTATCGGTGTGTACGCGCTTTTGGACTCGCATTACAAGATAGATGTGACTTCTGTGGCCTTCATTCCGCTACTCTGCCTCATCATCTACATGGTGCTGTTCACACTTGGTAAGAATACATTAAGCTTTTGTTATGTAAAGACTCACGTCCTGCGGGTTTCGGTAAGTCAAAGTCAAATCCAATTTAGGCTTACAAAAGCACTTATGAACGTCAAACATATACAAAATACATAAAAACATTTAAAATACTAACTATAAATATGAATTTTGATGATTGAAAAAAAGCGTTCAGTGGTTTGGCCTGTTGAGAAACAAGCGGGTGCGTTACGTAACTACGAAAACCGTAGCAACGAATTACACAACGTATGTTCACCATTGCGAATCACGAATGCACGCTGCCACGAAAAACGTTACAACGAAACCACGCAAATACGAATAACAGAACCTCAATTTACTAATATCAATTGAGTGAAAACAACGCACACCACATAACTCCACAAATAAATACTATCTTCTATGTATCTGAATTGAAATTTCGAAAGAAGGAAATAAACATATTATATTTAGGAAATCAAATGTAAAAGTTTGAATAATTTTTTTTTGGATTGCAAACAAAAAATAATAATTTGACGCTTAATAAAATACCTACTCCATGTTTTTGTCCAGGCGTAGGCCCGGTCCCATGGATCTTGGTGGCGGAGATGTTCCCCGTGAAGACGAAGTGCCTCGCCAGCGGCATCGCATCATTTATGTGCTGGCTAGCTGGCTTCGTATGGACGAGGTAATAATAAGAAAAAAATGTATACCTATAAGTTATGTTTATCCGTTGTTTAGTACCCATAATACAGGATTCACGCTGAACGTGGGGTTAGATGGCGATGTGTGAATGTCATTAAAAAATATAACATTTTAATTGAGCATTAAAATTAAATGCAAATAAGTAGTTGGACGACTTTACGCACAACCTTTAAAATCTCTTCGCAAGCGTGCGCAGGTTTCCTCCGATGTTTCCTTCAACCGACGCTCTTTGTTAGACATTTTTGGCTTAATAATAAAAATACTGTACAGATTTTTCCGCGACGTTGCTGCTTCTACGGGATTTACACGGCATTCTGGATACTGGCTGTGTGCTGTGGCATCGGTTTTCTGTTCAGTGCTACCCTGCTGCCAGAGACCAAGGGCAAGACCTTCGATGAGATACAGGATTTACTCAACAAGAGGTCAGCCGTATTTACTACTAGTACGCCAACACGTCATCATTATACACACTTAGCTTTAAGTTTGTCTCTAATTTATTGTTGCTTGTACCAGTGTTTATCTTGTTGGTTGTCCTAATAAATAAATCATCATCAGCTCATTAAACGTCCCCACTGAGGGGCACAAGCCTAACCGTATAGGGTGATTAGGCCTTAGTCTTCCACGCGTACATCCTCGCAGGCGTGCGCGGGTGTCCTCACGATGTTTTCCTTCACCATAAAAGAGTCGGATAAACGTACATATAATTTCGAAAATACATTGGTACGTAGCGGGATTTGAACCTGCACCCTCCAGATCGGAAGGCAACAGTCCAAACCAATGAGCCACCGACGCTCTTCATCTTCGCTACCGTGTAGCACTAATTTCATGGATAAAATCGCATACTTTTTATTATTAGTAGTCGATCTGTTCTTGACCACGGTCGCTTTTTATCCGTGAAATTAGTGTTGATTCAATGTACTAATAGATTTTCAGAAGTTAATACTCTGTTCACCAAGGATCACCATAATTCCTTATAGATGTAAACCAAAAACAGCTTCATCATTCAGCTTTAATTTTCAAGCCACTCTACCTTTTAAAACTACTGTTTACTGTATTCAACCTATCGCAGTCCTCTGCTGGACATAGGTCTCCTCCATTTTGTGCCAAATATTCCGGTCCGCATTTCGCATCCAGCCTCCACCGACTGGATGGAAATGTCGACTTTTGCGACCTTTGGCAAGTCGTCGGTCCATCGGATCGGACGGCGTCCTACGCTAAGCTTGCTTACTGTTTACTAAATTATTTTCAGGGACAAAGAGGTGAAACCAGTGGACGTGTAGTTATAATTCAGAAGACATAATAAGTTAAGACTAATTTATTAGCTTTAGGCAATGTTACTAATGTAAATAAACTTTAAAGATATAATTCTCTTTTATTTTACATAAACTTGTTGAAACATTACATTAAGGGCGGCCTAACAAATATTTTATACAATTGTCGATATATAATTATTATACCTTCGATGATACTTAACTACATAGCATGTTGATGGATGCGCCAACAGCGTATCACCAAATATACATTATCTTTAAACTAGCGATTTATTTATTAAATAGTATGCTGGCCTCATAATACTAAAAAGCTGTTAACCGACAAAGTTAAGTTGCAACTATCAGTTATCAGATGGATAACTCACGCACTTAGGCACGTTGTGTTAATGCTTAAGACTGAGAGCCATCTGCGCTCGTCACGCGCCCGGTGAAGCTGTAAAGGCCATCTGCGGCCAACAGCACTAGTCAGTTCCAAAAAAAGAAGTTTAAAAGAAAAGTATTATCTTGAGTCCCTCCGTACTTTGGAAGGCATGTTAAGCCGTTGGTCCCGGCTACTACCTAAGGATGGTAGTATTTAACACCCATATAGGTAATAAGATAAGGCGAGCGTGGTGGGTTACGACCAATATCCCAATAGCCATGTGTGGTATGTGGTAATCTATGTCTTGCTATGAAATGCTATAGGCTGGTTAAAAATAAATAACATTTACATTTTACCAGCAGAATTTGAACGAATATTTGCACCAGTTGTGATTTACATATGAAATCTTTAATTTAATTTAATAAATTGTCTACGTCACAGCAATAACAAACAATACTATATGACATATAACAACAAGATAACATTGTTATCTGATATAATATGGCCACGAGTCATACCATTCTAATCAAAAAAAAATTTCGTCAATTAACTGCTTTTCAGTATATGTAAGACACATTAATCTAGCTCATGAAAACACAAATATGAAACGCGATACAATATTTATTTAATCTATAATCTTACAATATAACATTATTCAAAATACAATATAACGGCACTCATTTATCTCTGGAATTGTAGGGGGCAAATTCTGAGTCCTATCACGTCTTTGCCAATTTCAGCCACACCGCACACTGGGCACAATTTGCCTTTATGCTCGGGCAAAAAGCTTGCGCCACACAGTGAGCATTTCTCCTCTGGTTTCCCCCTATAAATTGGTTTATAGCTGATTCCACAGATGTTGAATGGGTTGTGCTCATCGTACAATAGTTGGTGTTCATCTGTAGGTGTCTTCTCGCAGGCTTGGAGTATCTTCCTGGCCTGCTGGGCAACTTCCGGCCTAGGACCTAGTTCTAGAAGTCTGCGGGCGAAGGAGGCAGCAGTTCGGAAGTTCTTTAACTTGAAGAACATATTGAGGGCAGTGCGCAGAGTCAGGATCTGGTGAACGGGCTGCAGCTTGCAGTGAGTGAAGTAGGCGGCCATTTCGCACGTTCTCTTTTGTTCTTCGAGCGTGTTCTTGGGCATTGCTGGAAAGATAGCATCGTCGTTGAAAAAATCCATACTAATTATATAAATGGAAAAGTGTGTGTGTGTCATATCCCACAAAAATAATCAAAGTATAAATTATTATTAAATTAATTATCAGTCACAAAAGGCCGCAAGAGCCATCTTAAACACATTTATTTACCTTTCCTAGCAGTCTCCATCTGCAAGCCGAGCAAGTATTCCCGGCATATGGCCAACAGCTGCTGGGCCTCGGCCAGGTCGGCGCGAGCTTCCACATGGAGTAAGGGAACAGCGCGCGCGGTCCTCTGCAACTTTTCCACCGCCTCCACGAATTTCCCACCGGTCGTTAGCTGGTAACACTGCTGCAGTTGGGCCACCAGCTCGCTAAGTTTCAGTGCTGTGATAAAAATTAAAAACTATTGGGTATTTTATAGAAGCAATAATATTAAAATGGATAATTGAGGACCGGGATATCTGGCGCAAAATGGGGGAGGCCTATGTCCAGCAGTGGACTGCGATAGGTTGAATAGGGTAATTGAAATGGCAAAAGTAGAAGGACATGATAAAATGTTAGAAAAGTCTAATTGCAATGGCATATGTCCTTCTGACATGAAATAATAAGTCAATAATATAAATAGGTAATACATAAAATAAAATTTAATACTGTGACACCGCAACCGCTATAACTTAATGAAAGACGTGTCTGCTGCATTCCTAAACAAGCAACATCCAATGAGAGTTAACTTGTGTTTTTACCAGTGATTTTACAAGTGAAGGACGTTCTAACGTCCATACAGCTGAGCAATATGGTCTATATGGTTATATCAGTATCAAGTTCAAAAGATACAAAATCAGGTGATTTCTAAAAATCAATGCTTCTTTGTAGCACTGATTTTATGTGTAGAAAATTTTACTAGCGATATTTATCATCGTAAATGATATTCGATCGTAATCGAGTGAATCGAGAAATGAAAGTGGGTATATATAATTTTAAATAACTTGGTGGCATGCATTTTACGACGTGCGTAGCCTGTGACAGATTATAAATTGAAAAGAAAAATCCTGCTCAAAATTTGCTTAACCTAGTAACATTCACTTTTAACCTTTTGACCGCGAATGATGCCTTAAGGCGCCAGACACTATTGTTTTTTATTGTCAAATTCAGTTAAATTATATAAAGGTTTTATATATTAATAAAAAGACCAATTATATTGATTTAAAAAATGGTATGCACCTCGATGTACATGTAGAGAAAAATTAAATACCACTGAAACAATTGTATAAAATTATACGTTGGCTAAGGAAAACATCGTGAGGAAACCTTCATGCATGCCTGCGAAGATAATCGAAGGTTGTGTGTGAAGTCGTCCAATCCGCACTGGGCCGCGTGGACGACTAAGCCTAATCACCCTATACGGGTAGGCTCGTGCCTCTCGGTGGGACGTTTAATGAGCTGATGATATACGTTAGCTACAAATTTAATGATGATACTCACTGATGACGGCAGTAGATCTTTACCGCTGGCCTCGTTCCAGTTCCGGTGCAAGTGTGCAGTGAGTGAGGGCAGACTGGGCAGGGCGCCGTACGACAAGCGCCCGCGACTCGCCATGTTTAAGAACATCTCTTGGTACGGCTCGAATTCAACCACGCCCACTTGCTCGTTCAACAACCTGGTGTTATAAATAAATAAATAAAAATTATACCATTATATTTTAATCATCATATTAATTGTATATATATTAATTAATATTAGTGTCTGTAATATTGAAATAACCAGTTTTACTGTATGTATATGAATAAATCATCATCATCAGCTCATTAAACGTCCCCACCGAGGGGCACGAGCCTACCCGTATAGGGTAATTAGGCCTTAGTCGTCCACGCAGGTCCAGTGCGGATTGGACGACTTCACACACAACCTTTGAACTTCGCAGGCGTGCGCAGGTTTCCACAACATGTTTTTCTTCACCGTACGAGCGGCGGATGAACTCGTCGAAAATTCCTAAAGCTATTGATACATGGCGGGATATGAACCTGCACCCTCCATATGGGAAGGCAACAGTCCACACCAGTGAGCCACAGACGCTCATTACAATTAAATAAATAAATATCCACGTACGAAACTGAAAACGGATCTATTTGCGTTGAAAGGATTATCGTGTAATTTTTTATTGTTAATAAGACAACGCCATCTCCGGAGTTTGAATCCAATGGGGAGTCGAACCCCGTTGGATTCAAACTCCGGAGTTTCACTTTGATTCACCTGATCCAAAAAGAAAGACGATTCCATATTTGTAGAGCACGTTAAGCTATTCATCCTATCTTAGGATCGCATTCGTTAACGCCCACCAATGGGCCCGCTTTTTGGGTTACTTATCTCCTCCTTTCTGCATGGAAAATGGCAGGTTATAGGCTGATTACCTGAACGCGATCTCGAACTGTCCGGTGACGATGTGGTCGTGTGCCGTACGCAGCTTCCCGTTGACCGCTACACTGGGCCCGCGGGTTGGCGCCACGAAATATGAAGAATCGTCCCCACCGTCTATATCGGCTGTAATTACAATAAATAAATCCACTGACATTCACACAGCACCATCTAGCCCCAAACTAAGCATTTGCCTGTAATATGGAAACTAAAAAACGGATAAACATACTTATACATTTTTATTTGTAAATACATACATATTATACATAGAAAACACCCAGACCATTACAAACAGACATGTTCATGCACACAAATGTTTGTACTGCCCGGGGATCGAACCCGGAACCCTTGTTGTAGTAGTCAACGTCTCAACCGCTACACCAAATGGGTGGTCGAAAATATACACATTAGGCATCATGATACAAATAATCAAAAGTAAAAAATCGACTTTTCAATACTTAGATAAACAATGAACTAACTTGATGCACAATCTCACTCAAAGTGTCCGCGGCAAAATTATGCCCATCCGTCAGTTCAGCAGAATTTTCATTCATAATCACGTCGCTCGCTACATGTCATAGTGACAGTGTAGTATGCTCGTGCTTTTGATTTTGCACCCTATTAATGACGCCTTAAGTTCAATATTTTAATAAATTCTCGGACATTTTTTATTGATATTTCTTTGTGATTGTGCACCTAGTTAGTTTATTATTCATTTAAGATTAAATAGGAAATATGCAAGTTACATTGAAATGAAACAAATATTTTTTTGAAGCAAAGACGCGGGCAAATCTAGTCGTACTATAAAGAGGACAAATATCTCACCAGAGACAGGCGCCAGCTCCTCTGGCAGCTCCAGGTCTTCATCACCAACATCCCAGCCGCCATCGTCGCACGCGTCCTCCATAACTTCCTCGCCACCTTCGCCATCCTCCTGTCGATTAAGTTAATAAATATTAACATCACTATCAGTTCATAAAAATCCACAAACATATTTTTTTTATAGGTGTACACGACGGTCACCTGATGGTAAGTGATACGCCTGACCAAGACAGAAAGGCATTAAAGGAGACCAAGAACTATAGACAGTTATTATCCTCCAACAATGCCGCACTGCGTCCGTCACCCGAGACGACAGATGTTGGGTCTCTTATACCCGGTAATTTCACTAGCTACAGTGCCCTCATCCCGTAACACAAAAGTGCATAACAATCCTGATTCCCGGGACGGTATCTGTCACTACGGTACCTAGACGTCTTAGTATCGAGTTCATCACTTAGTGATGTGTGTCATTATACGAACCTTGTCGTGCAGTATATCATCATCATCCCCCCAGGCCCGGCAGCCTCGAGGGGCTGGTCATCAGCGGCGGCGGCGCGGCGGCCACACGCCGCGCCTCACTGGCAGCCGCCCTGGCCGCACCCGCCACTTCGAAGAAACTCCTGTGTACGACACGAATACATTTGTACACAGAGATAAATAAATATCCACTGACATTTACACATTGATTATGAATGAAAATTCTTCTGTATCAAGTTATTTACGACAGCCAACAAAACAAACACCATCACTACATAAAACAAAGTCGCTTTTTTTGTCCCCATGTCCTATACCCCTATGTGCGCTTAAATCTTTTAAACTACGCAACGGATTTTAATGCGGTTTTTTAAATAGATGGAGTTATTAAAGAAGATTTATATATATCATAACATCCATTAAATAGTGGAGAAATACTGTTATTTTTGAGGTTAAGAGATAGAATATACATATACCATCGCGGAGTTTTCTGTAGACCATTTCTATATGTTCAATACTTAGTACATTATTTTGATATATCTTGTAAGATTCAGCCTGCGTTCGCAATGTAAACCGAAAAAAATAAAATTATTTACGACATGAATCACATTGAAATGGTCTACAGAAAACTACGCGATAGTATATGGATATCTCACAATAACATTTTTTTATTATTAACTTTCTACAACAAATAACGGCCTATTTTCGAAGCGATTTAACCAATACAGGATCAATCCTTGTCTAATTAAATACCTCAAATAAATTGATTTAATATAGATCTATATGGCCTTATACAGCATATGATTCAAATGAAAATTTTCGAAAATATTCATTTAAAATTGCGATATGTAGCGTTTGCGCCGGTACGGGCCGACCGGGCAGGAGGGAGCGTGCCTATTGTGAATATCACCAATGCACCCGTACGAAGCATGGGCGGGTCGCTAGTACAATTATAAACTTAAAACTATAAAAACATAGCTATAGTGTTGCCTTAGTTAAAAACTGCTACAGCATGAACAACTTAATAATAAGTCGTTGGATACGTCAGAAACGGTTTTAATTATTCTACTCTTATGGCAACTAGTGCCAGCAAAGTAGACTTTAACTTGCGCTGTGAATATCATATCGAGTTTATCGCTACGTGGGCGTGATTATTGAGTATTACTTACTTAGATACTGCTAGTAGCGGCCAGTTGGGTTGAGCCCTATGAACTGGTAGAGGTGGTCTTAGAAACACAGCGTTAGGATTTGCCGCGGGTATGGGCAACCCAGCTTGTTCTAGACTGTTCTTTAGCTGTTCTGCTTCTTCTAACTGCTTGTGATTGATGGCGGTAAGGTACGCTAGCGACAGCTGTTGGATAATAATAATACACGTTCACTTTAGACCAAGCGTTAAAGCCGTTTTTTTCCGGATGACAGTGTGGAAGCCATACCAGATTCAGCGAACATAGAAACATAACAGTATCTTCATGAATACTGCAGAACCTAGGTATTAGAATACCTAAAATGCAATGCAGATAAGCACAATTATTTTACAAGTTAAAACAAGACATTAAGTAATGTTAATTTTTATGATGAAGCCACTCAACAGTGGCAAGACGCATTAGAAAATATATTGTTACAAATCTCCTCGATATCCAACTGATCTCAACAGATCATAGCAAAAGATTATACTTTTTATCTGACGCAATAAAGAACAACCCAAGCACATTCATAAATTAACAAACATTAAAAGTAGCTCAATAGTATGGACTGTTGCCTTCTGATCTGGAGGGCGCAGGTTCAAATCCCGCCACGTACCAATATAAATAAATAAAATATAAAATAAAATAGTTTTTTATTGCTCAATATAAAATCTATTACATGCATAAAGTCTCCCCAGTTAGTAATGCAATACTTGTGTTGGGGATGACTTGCTCTCTCCCATGAACGTTACAAAATATATTGAGGATTGATACTAAGAACAAAAGAAAACAGGAAAAACTTATATAATATAAACATTTATGGGTGTTTAAGTGTGTGCATGTATCCGTGTGTGTATGATGTGTGTGATGAGTGTGTGTGTTTCGTGTTTGTATGTAATGATTTGTAATATGTTTTCGAATTTTCGAAATTATATGTACGTTATCCGACGCTCTTACGTCGACGGAAAATGTCGTGAGGAAACCTGCACACGCCTGCGATGATATTCAAAGGTTGTGCGTGAAGTTGGCCAATTTCCACTGGGCCCACGTGGCCGACAAAGGCCTATACACCCTTTACTTGTACGCCCGTGTCGTGCCCCTCTGTGGGGACGTTTAATGATGATGAAGATCGAAGCATTAAGATTGAGAATTACCTGTCCAGCGTTCTTCAGCAGACGTATCCTCTCCCTAACATCGCCCAGCAGAAGCGCCCCCTGGAACTGAGCCGACGTGTCCTTGCGTATCTCGGCTATCTTCATCATCTTGCGCAACTTGTCCAGGTTGCCCGTGATCAGGTAAAGGAAGGACAACTTGTCGAAGTTCTTCGTGCGCTGGTAGCACATCTCTACGATCTGGTGAATGGAGACTGGTGGTTATTATAAAAAATAGATTTCTTTATTACACATTAAATGAGATAAAGGATACAATTTAACAATAACTCAAAGAAA
>PQWD01007159.1:0-96929 GCA_019425675.1 Leucinodes orbonalis
CGGTAATTTCTTCTAATATTCGTGCGTCTTGACTCGTCTCACAGAGCGTAAACTGGCAGCCAGTGTATGCTCGTTGAGCTTACATTTGTCGCACTTTAAACGCGGCTGGCCCCATCTCCTGTATTGGGAAATCTGTGGTATATGCTCTTCGCTTCACCCATCGAACGCCGGAATCCAGATCCAGACACAATAGATTGGGTACTTCCACATTAACCACAAATTTCATTCTTCATTGGCGGTCAAGGGGTTAAATTGGGGCTTAGTAGCGCAGTGTTAGTGGATATTTATTTATTACTATCATTCACACATCGAAACCTTACTATTTAAATCCACCTCGTCATAGTTCTGTAAAGCGATATAAATTGTATGAAAATAAATTGTTTTTATCTATGCTCAAAATGTTTAGTAATTTAACATTGAATTGAACGACTTAGAGTTTAAATAACAAGCCAGTTTTGAATCAATTACAAAAAGAGTTATCAAAGATACGAAACGAAATGAAACCCTTGGGTTGTCAAACAAAAACTTCCATTAGCAATGTTCAAAACAGTTTCATGGTTGTTTTAGTTAATAGCAGATTGTTTACACTTGAAATGGTAGATTTGTCTGAACAGAGCCATAATTCCGCTTATTTTTAAATACACTCAAAGGATCGTGATTGTATCATAATAGTAAAACTTTGCACTCATTCGTTCTGTTTTAAGTATATTTAATTGGTATCACCATTAGACAATTCATTCTACTATAAAATTAATATTATTATTAACATTAAGTTTCCGGAATACCTTTACATTTGGATTGAAAATTACGTAACGGTGTCATAGTTGCTGTATCAGATTACTCAATTAAATGTCCACTGTTTACAGTATCTGTTTTTCATGTTGAAAGCACTTTGCACATGAGCAGATTTTCGATTTTTTTGCCAAGACAAGTGTATTGCTACGCCTCGGGAGGGCCTGTTACGGTCATTTGCTGAATAGAGCCGGACAGTCTAAGCTTTTGAGGCCTCCTAGAAAACGGGAAGGTATTTATGTAGGAATTAAGTGGGCGCACTGAAGACAGATAACTGATTAATCAGAATAGGATCTGAAAGGCTTTGCCAGTCAAGGGTATGTTAAAAACTTATTCCCACACCTGTCATAAAGTACATAAGATGATTGGCTCGATTTTATCTTTTTCCTGGACTGCCGCTTGCTTGATTGCGTCTCATTTTCATTATAATTTAAATATAACACACCCTCTGCTGAAAAAATATCTTGAAATTACATACGAGCAGACAAATCCTAATCATGAGCTCATCTGGTGCTGCTCATATGGTATGGCCTATGTTCCTTTTTTGTTCCGTGCGGACTTCACTCGTAATCTTCCTGCCCCATTTAATGTTCGCACTATATTATGCTCTGCCCACCGTCTCTTCAGCTTCACAAAAATCAAAATTTCACAAAAAAATGTCTCAAGAAGACATCGTGGCCTTGTGACCCGGACAGAATTAAACCGATAAAATTTTCAACGAGAGTTTCCTAGAACATTGCTACCATTGTTAGGCGCGAGTAGGATGCAATCTGAAAAGCGGCAATCATCTGCAGCTGACCTGGTGGTTTCACACGTAGTGCTTTGCCATTCCTGTGAGCCAAGCTGGGGAGGCCGAGAGGGTGGCGCAGGTCTTGGGCAACCCTGCGTCATCAAATTGCATCCCAGGCGATGCAGCGATGCGATGCATCATGATGATGCTACCAGAAGAAGTACAAGTTGTTGCGTACATAAAAGAAATCAAGTAAAAGGGCTAAGTGTAAACGTTCATTGCGGCATTAAAGTGGTTTCTGTGTGATTCCTAATCCTTCAGGCTTTGTCGGTCAATTGAATTCTTCAGCGAGTGTCCACATTACGGAATTTATGAGGAATGAGTGGGGGAGAACTATGTCCAGCATTGGCCTGCGATGCGTTTAAAAGAGTGTAAAGAAACATGTAGCATAATTTTCTTTGAAAGCATGTTCTCATGCCAGTTTCGATCTCGCTATTATATTATCAAACAAAAAAACTTAAAAATTGAAATTAAAGTTTATTTTCACATTATAATTATTTTTGAAACATTCTTTGAAGCACGTGTATAAGCTTAATTATATAAGCCGGGCATTAAAACAAAGTTATCATGTTGTAATAAAAAATATAATTAATAACCATCAAAAAACAAAAGCGATCAATCTCGATAATGTTTTTCAATAACCCTTCTCCTTCATTTATCCTCTTACCTCTAATCCTACTGGGAGGGCTGAGTTTCAAATCTCGCACGTACCAATATGTTTTCGAATTTTCGAAATTGTATGTACGCTATCCGACGCTCTTACGGTGAAGGAAACATGGTGAGGGAACCTTTACGCACGCCTGCGAAGAGATTCGAAGGTTGTGTGAGAAGAAGTGAAGAAGAAAGAAGATAATATATAGAGCGTCGGTGGCTCAATGGTATGGCCTAGACGTTTCGATCGGAGGGTGCAGGTTCAAACCCCGCCACGTACCAAAGTATTTTCGAAATTATATGTACGTTACCCGACACTCTTACAGTGAAGGAAAACATCGTGACACCTGGGCCTGGGCACACCGGCGAAGTGATTCAAATGTTGTGCTTGAAGTCGGTCAATTCGCACTGGGCCCGCGTGGACGACTAACGCCTATACCCTTTACGGGAGGCTAGTGCCCTCGGTGGAGACGTTTATAAACCTTAATACATTTATGATATTTTCTTCCAGTAGAGTTACAGCCATACCGCCAAGCGCGTTTTCGATATGAGTAAGATTGTACCAAGTTTGTTCGCTAAACAATAATCAATCATATCTCATACAGAGCACGAGACTTCTTTATGAATTTTTTCATCCACTTGTTTGCTTGCCTACTTACAAATTCAATCTATTTTCACGATGATGAAAATGTATTCGCATTTTATTTATCTTATCATGACATGCGAAATGTTGACATCATTTGTAAATAGAGTTCTAAATTATGTGAGTACCTATGTAATTACAAAAAAAAATGAAATCTTTACATTTCAATAAAATTGGTGTGTGTATTTGTAATATTGAATAACCATTTTTTCTTAATGCATATGACTATATACGGTACATACGCCAATAAATAATTTATTATTAAATAAATAAAATTGTAAGGATAAAATATTACAAAGAGCATGGCTTGCAAAAACCGCAGTGAACAAAAAAAAAAGAACAAAACGTAAACAATTCAAAAATACGTATCATTAGGTGATCAATTCGATTACATACATACTAATACTATATTAAAAAGAAGCAGATATATCACCAGTGCGCGCATTGTGACGACTAGAAAATTACCCAATTGGATCATCTAACAGTGTCTGCATCGAGCGCAGCTACGAACTTTTTTTTTTTTTTTTTTTTTTTTTTTTTTCGGAATGACTTATTGCTGTTGGCCGCAGGTGGCCTTCACAGCTTCACCGGACAGTTGGCGAGCGCAGATGGCTCTCCATGTAACTCGTTTTGTATGTATTAACTTCATCTCATTAAACGTCCCCACCGAGGGCACTAGCCTACCCGTATAGGGTGCATAGGCCTACGTCGTCCACGCGGCCTAGTGCAACATGTCACTTAGCTTTGTATGTGTGCTTAGCAATTTTAATCAAATACGTCATCTATCTATCTATCGTTGAGCGTCGGTGGCTCGATGGTTGTCGACTGTCGCCCTCCTACCGGGAGGCTGAGGTTGAAATCCCGATTACGTACCAATGTGTTTTCGAATTTTCGGAAAATATATGTACGTTATCCGACGCTCTTACGGTGAGGAAAACATCGTGAGAGAAACCTGCGCACGCCTGCGAAAGAGATTCAAGGGTTGTGCGCGAAGTCGTCCAATCCGCACTGGGCCCCCGTGGACGAGTAAGGCTAATCACCCTATACGGGTAGGCTCTGCCCCTAGGTGGGGACTTTCAATGAGCTGATGATGATGATGACGTCATCTAATTTGTTCGAAAGTGTTATAATTATGACTCCAAATTTATAAATTTTAAATGATTCCATACAGATGAAAACATACTGAGATATTAAATTCTTAATACAATTTTATTAATTTTCGAAATGACCCTTGGCGGCCATTGTGAGTGAAGAGAGAGAGGCTAATAGGTTTTCATGCGAGAGCGATAAGGACGCGAATCGTCAAAATCTACCCAACTACTTATTTTTTTTTGACAGTTTGAAATTTTTCTTAAAAAGTGATTGGACCTTAGACTTGAACGAGTTCTAGTAATTGGTGGAATGAACATATTTTGTTTTCAAAATGCGTAAATTGAGAAACACTGGCCGTCCTTTTTTACACTCAATATCTTTGATTCGCCATCTCTTAACATTGTTTAGCAATTTAGTGAAATGTACGCAAATAGGAATGTGTCTGTGTGCTGCCACTGCATTCGGAACACTTTCTTCGGCTGTTTTGTAAGCATGTAATGTATCTATAATTATCTATGATAACATATTTTGAGTTAAACACAAAAATCCATGGTTAACATTACTGTAAATTTTCCTAATATCTATTCAGTTACTGTAATATTCAAGAGTAACAAACATAATATGATGTATGCTCTTTTACGTATTTTGGGATTTGTGAATGTTTACAAATCCAAAAAATTTTGACCAATTGAGTCTCGATAAACGAACTTTAAGCAGGTTGATAAGTAGTAGTTATCTTATATATTTTTTGAGATTACTACTCATCTAACGGCTTTGGAGTAGTCTTATTATGACCACTACTGACATTACAAATCCCCGATGATAGTAACAAAAGCTCAAGCTCTCAATGGATCAAGCCGATACGTTTCGATAAACATTCCGCGTAGAATTAATATAAGTTTTGTATTTACTTACACTTCGAACAGGATTACGAGGGTTGTTCGATTGATTCGCTCGTCGGATAGTATTCTTGTTATCTGTAAGTGTAACTTGGATGGTAATACGTTAGAATTGAATGAATCCGATTGACGAGTTTGTAGAGATGAAGTTATTGACTAGGACAAACTTTATTAAAAGATAGGGATAATCTTGCCTTAAACTTTAAAACGTAATTTATTTCATAACCGTTTCTCTTGCATACATTGTTACTCGGTTCAAAGATCAAAAGAACAATTTCAAAATTGAGCGTCCCAATGCCAGCAAGATAACACATATAATATATAATGTAGGGAAATTTTTTTTCATAAATTCATACTGATTCACAAAACAGTTTCTTTTAACTGCGTAATATATTTTCAGAATATGTTTTGATAATCACCTTTGTATGAAGATGATGAATAATAAATAATTATTGTGAAGGATTCGCATAGGCTGAAAGGTTAGCATAATTATACGCGAACCATGTTTAGAACTAACGCTTAGATAATGATGAAATCTTACACTGCGGTGGTATCTAACTAGACGACCTTGTCTACCACCAACTTAATAATAAGTTCCTATATGTATGATGTACTGGAAAGCTTGTGCCGTGCAGGACATTATAGGCTGAAAATTTTGAATTTAGTATTCATCAAATAGATTTAAGTATACATGGTATATACGGCATTTGCGATTCCTCTAAAAGTGGAGAAGACCAAAGGTAGGGTCATTACGCCGAGATTGCGAGCGACGCGACGCTTTGTCGCGACAATTGCGCGTGTCGCGAATCGCCCGTGCGGTTATGCCCTCGCTGTAAGGGCTCAGTGAACACTTCACCCGCGAATTAAGGCTTTGATGTAATTTCTGCAGAATTGTAATTTTGCAAGCTTTGATAATAACAAAGCTTTTCTAAGTCAGATGTTTTGTAATCAAATAACAATTGGTGAAATTACTTTTGAATGGATCGCATATTATGAAAACTTCCGGCCTCAATGGTCTTACGTGAAATATTGTATCAAAGAAAAAAAAACTGTCACAAAGTACTATTTCTGCAGTTTTAAAACATCTACAAATATAGCCAACATTCATATATTGCAAAGAAAGAAAGAGGTGACAGAGCTCTACAAAAATGTAAGTGCTTTCCTTTCATGCTTTCTAAAGTAAACTAAAAGAAGGATTTTCCATTATTCATACTCGTGTGAAAGTTTTATAGCTGGAGCCACGAGGATTAAGGTATGTTTGCGTTTGTATTCTCCATTTCTAGTTTCGCTATAAAGTTAAGTAAAGACCCAATTAAGTCAAATATTAATTACTTCATAATTAGAAATGCAATATCCACTTTTAGACAATAGCAATGTCTGATTGTTTAGCGTTATAGTGGTGTTAATAGGTTGTCTAAGAATGTTCGGAAAAATAAATTCAGAAATATTCAAGTAATTTGGGGTAAAACCTAAAATTTTTCATGATACGATTTTGTGAGTCTACCCGGGATCAAAGAACCTGCCGTAAATTTTGGAAAAAAAACTACGATATTTCGTTTACCACGATTTCAGGCCAAATAAAACCTTCATAAGCTTCATGATATTATCCTGTATTCAAATCGCGAAAGCTTAAAACTTAAATGTAGTATCAAATAATTTAGGGGACCTTTACAATATGTATCTATCATGGTGAACAAAATATATTTAACGTGATTCTTTGAAATGAAACTACAGTAAAAAATATAAGACAAACGAAAGTAACCGTCAATGTGTTTCAGAAATATGTTTCACAGTAAAGAGAAAAAAATCCGACGTATCGGATTCGGAATCCATTAGATTTCACGTTCTGCCTTGGCATAGTTTACGCAGGGTTTTCTGGTTAAAATACAGGGAATATCCCAAAATAAGTTGGATAAATTGGGCATAGGAATCAAGTACGTATATCTGATACTCTACGCACGTGCGTCGTGGAGTCACGCCGTTTCGTACGTGATCTGTGTGACAAATTCACTTAGCTAATGTCCAATTAAAGCAGACCCCCACTGCTTGCAACCCTCGCTTATAATTTGTACTTCACGAAGAGGTCTTGGATGGATATATAAAACTGTCTATACGACGACAACTCGTTCTATACTATCGCACATCATACTGTGTTGTTATGTTATCACGATTCGCCTAAATAATGCGTAATCGGGTGTTATGAGGAGTGCCATGTAATCTTTGCAATGAATATGAAAACACGAGTTCATGGATGGAAATGGAAGTACGGTGACAGCGGTAAATATAATCAGCTTCCAAATCCTAAAGCTATCGAGGGACGTAGATATTTTGCGAATAAAGAATATAGGTCTTTGACATTTATATGATTACATTGTTATGAGCAGAAAAATCAAACCAGTCAACTTTTATGAAATATATATCATATGCTTACTATTTTTGGTTTTACTGTGTTTTATAGAGTTCCGATTTTGTTTACTATAACTACAAAGCTTGAACATTGAAGTAGTTCTGATTAACTGTAGATCCCACCAAAAACATTTCATATTAAATATTTTGCAAGATGAACACATAAGGTTTTTCTGTAAAAAGACATCAGATCTCATGTAAAACCAAGCTTTTGAATTTATAGGACCTACCCTAACCCTTATTTCAACAAAAACTACGTAATCAGTAAAATATGCGGCTTCACCGTTTCGCTATCGTCGTCATGGAGGTGATGCAAATATTTAGTTTCTGATCTAAAGTAATTAACGAAACAGCAAACATATAATGCATTTAATATTTTTATTATCCTCCATTACGCTGGATTACTAAATCGCCATGAGCATTCCTTAAGCACTATTGCATATAAAGCGCCATCTTATTCGTAATACTACGATTCGACAATAACAACTTCACACTTGGAACCTCTCGGCTGGCCACATGGCGGCAACTCTCAGAAGAGCCTCATCTTTCAGCGTACTGTAATTAAATGCTCAGCTTGCTAGTGTCTTGTTAGCGCAATTAGATGTCGAGTGTCGCCCGCTCGGCGCAACTTTTGCAATGCAATAATTTCGCAATGAAATTTTCAATTTGCACCACAAAACAATAAGCGTCTCTCCCGCTTTGGAGAGTACCTCTTTATTTGTGGGGGTAATACTTTTGCTGCATTTTTATTTCATGTTTCCACACTTACTGAGTCTGTGTACAATTGTTGTGTTTTTGTACCATTGAACAAACCTTCATCTTTCAAGTTTCACACAGTGTACAGGATGAAGTTGACGTATTTTATAATAGAATAAATGTTTAAAGTTTAAACATAATGGAATACTGGGTTCGTTTAACGTAGTATATTTACGAAGTATAGTGAAGTTAACGATTCAATAGCCAAGCTGGAAATCATGACTGGGGATAGTTGAAAGGGATTAATCCAGCTTAGATTGATACATCTTTTAGAGTGATAATTAATTATTCAGTTCTTTATTGTCATTCCTTTTAACAAACATGATGATAGCAAAACGACCTTTGCCTTCCTTCTGTATATGCTACACTTGCACTCGTATGAATTTTTATGAAGAAGAAAAAATGTACAACTTCCTTTTCTAAAATAGGGGTGGAAGTTTAAAGAAGTGGAAAGCTAAAAATCGGTATGCGAACACAAAAATCTTGCAAAGTATTTTTTCGGTCCGGAAGTTTTAATATGGAACTTTTCGTAGATTTCGAGGTAGGAAGCTAAGAATTGATAGAAAGTCATATGATATCATTTACACCAACGTGAAAATAATATTCTGGTTTCGTAACCAGGAAAGCAGAACCGTGTTCCCCGAATTTAATGCTAGTTTAAAATTTCGTAATTTCGACGATGATTATTATAACATGTACTATTTGAGTGTATGTGTAAAATGATTGAACGGGAAAATGAGGAAACAAATTGTATATATTGACAAAGACAAATCTCATATATTTATACCAATATTTACTACTTTGCCTTTTGGGGGAAAGTTTGATTTCCAAACATCAATTCAATTATGTCAAAACATACAATTGAATTGATTTTTATATTGTATTTACTTTTTTATACAGCAAGTTCATGATAAATACTATTCTTGAGATATAAATATTTCTTTGAAAAATGTAAAAATTCTGCCTCGGGAAAAACAAGCAGTTGAAAAATTTGTTGGATGATTAAGTATTAATTCTGTATTTTTTTATTTAACAACATAATTTAGCATTCGACGGGTAGTCCAGTTGATGAAATGAATCGTTGTAAGGGCAATCTCTTTGACTTTTACCGTTAAAAATCAAAGAATCCAGTTATTCGCTTACCTAGCTTATCCGCAACCAGCAGCTGCAGCTCCAACAGCATACCTATAATATTATAAGAGGAGAATAAGGTGATATTAAGGTACCTACCCGCTAATACAAAATTACAGGCATTTTCTCAGGTGGATGCGTTCAAGTGATAAAGTTTACTAAAGTATTAAAAAATCCAACTAGACTCATGTTCGTATTTATAAACCCTTGCTTAAACCTATATAGGTAATACTAGACGAACAAACAACGGCTAGTGAAAATTAATTCGGTATGACGAGGGAATTCCAGGCTTAACCGTCATATGGTCGGGCTTAGTCAGATTTACAGAACCTAGTTCGCTGATATACTGGTATTTACCAGTTCGTTTTCTTAAATATGCTGGTTATATAATTTACACTGTCATATGTAAGTACAGAATAGTTTCCATGGGGAAACTGTATAGTGAAATTAACTTTGTACGTCTTTTTCAGTTTGATTAGGATATTGCTGGTGAATCAACTGATTGTCTAAAAATAAAGACTTAGTATTCTTGAAGCCGTCTCGATTATATCTAGTGTGGTACACCTACCAATCCGCATTGGGTCCGTGTAGGGTAAAGATTAAGAAAGAAAGAAAATACATTACAAACAAGGACAATGCAGTTATAAATATTAAATTTCCCATACAAGAAAAGATAGGCTTCTTGTTCAAGCTAGATGTGGTTAGGGTCGAACATAACTGGCGTTTTGCTTGGATGTTTGACGACCCATTTGTTGTAGTGGTTGAGACGTCGGCTGCTACTCCAAGTTTTCCAGGTTCGATACCCGGACAGTACAAACATTTGTGTGCATGAACATGTCTGTTTGTTATGGTCTGGGTATTTTATATATGTAAAAAATGTATATAGGTATGTTAATCCGTTGTTTAGTACTCATAATACAGACTTAACTTGGTGCTAGATGGCGCTGAATGAATGTCAGTGGATATTTATACGATCTGCTTTGGATCGTTTTGCTAGGTTTGATATGGGATTAATTAGAAAATGCACTGAACCAGCCGAATTACGGTTCGTAACCTCTTAATGCGACATTGGCTTTGTGTGGGAAGTAATTGTACACAATGTTGCATTGTGCAGAAGCGACTTCTGTTAGTTCAAGTTTCAAAAAGCGATCGATTTACCCCAAGCACTGAAACGCGAGGGAAATTAGGTTTTCTCTCATTCTTGCTCATATTTTTTTATTATTGTTTATCATTTATATTTTCGTTTGTCTTTCTTAAGGTATTGGTTCTTATTCGTGTTAAATGTTGTGTCTGTGTTTGTAAATGTTATCTGTGTTGTTTACACTTACAAACACTTTTCTTTCTTTTTTCTTTGAATTATTTAAATGTTGGTACAAACGATTCAGCGATAGGATCTAGCGTCTTTAAAATCAGGCGTTTGTTGTGCATTAAGTAGTTAGTATCATCATCAGCTCATTAACGTCCCCACCCACCCTATACGGGTAGGCTATGTGAGGTGAGGGGCACGAGCCTACCCGTATAGGATGTTTAGGCCTTAGTCGTCCACGCGGGTCCAGTGCGGGTTGGACAACTTCACGCTCAACCTTTGAATCTCTTTATAGGCGTGCGCAGGTTTCCTCACGACATTTTCCTTCACCCTAAGAGCGTCGGATAACGTAAATATATTTTTCGAAAATACATTGGTACGTGGCGGGATTTGAACCTCAGCCCTCCCGGTAGGAGGGCGACAGTCCACACCATTGCGCCACCGACGCTCTAGTAGTTAGTATCAACATGTACATTTTCCTTCATCACTGTATCTGTCATGGGCAGGAGTATCGAGTTTGCATTTAATGAACGTGATATCAAAAATTTTATTTGGTAAGCAGGAGCATTAGGTCAACATTTAGATAGATAATAAGGAAGTAAGTACGAGCACGCATATAATGTTGACCTTTGAAAATGTCTCGCACTTTACTATAAATAACACGGGCTTTTTATTGGCATTTGCTGTCAACGTGTCTGTCAGCTGTTTCAATATATTGTGCCTAATCTCGATTTATTTCCATACAATGCGAAGTTCATCGGCCCGTTAAGGATATAGGCTGTTAACACGTACTCATTGCGGGGGGTTCGAATGACGTTTCTTCGATTCGCCTCCGACAAGATTAATATTCGAAGCGGGGCGTTCACCACAACAAAAGACGTGTGCCTCACGGCGCATGCATTTTACTATAATGCCCATATAATGTTTCCATGTTACCTCGCGTGCCCACCTCACTTTAGTGCCAACCATACTATTTTGAAGACCGCAGTGTTTGTCTATCATTATAATCATATCAGTGTTTTAGGGTTATTGTTGAAAAATGTGATATGTAATGAGATAATTGTAAGTTGTGTTTGGGTAGAGAAACAATGTGTGTGTTTGTGTGAGATTGTTTTTGTGGGTAGTCAAGAATGTTAAAGTTTTGCTCACCGGCGGCAAGGAGGCGTGAACCAAGCGCGGTTAGTTAATTGTACATGATTTTGATATATTACTTTAATACATATATTATATTTATCTGTATTGTAAACCTAGATGGGGCCAATGCTAAAAAAAAAGATTCATAACTAAAACCGAAAAAAGTAATTTGTGTTAAAAAGACGGATCGAATCAATAGATTTAATTATATTAAAAAGTATTCAATAAAATTATGATCAATTTATTAATCAGTAACATCAACATTTAATGCTTATAGGGTTTTTATGATTTGGTTTTTAAAAAGTTCATCTTTTAGGCAAAGTAAGAATTTGCGCATTGCCCATATTCCATTAGCTTCAGCATTTTGATTCCATTAGAATGTTAGCAAACACACTACGAGTGTCATTTACTGAATGATTCGAAACATAAAATACTATTTGATTTGTTTCGATTTACGTATTTTCTTTCGACAAAGAAGCTAAAAAAATTCATGAAATATTTATTATACATTACTTGCCTTTTAAAATATTCAATTTCGATTTTCTCTACCAAACACCATTTCATTTTGATTGGAATTTATTCGGACGTTTTTGTTATTTATCGACATATAACTTTTGCTGGGGTCGCATTTTATGTTACGTACAGTGTTATAGCTTAGTCGTAATAAAGTAAAAAGATTTGATACGTCTTTCAATCGTGCTTTCCAATTTATTAACCGAATTGTAGGAAATTTTATTAAACAAATTTAATCAACACGAAATTATCGGCCTTGTTAAAATGAAAGCTATGTAGTTTGAATTGCTATTTTTAAGCAAAACTATAAATCTAAGGACGGTTTACGAATGTATCGGACTTTTGTCCTAATCCAAACCAAGTCTCATGTATTGTACTCATTTCAAAATTGTTTCACATAACTTCTGAAATGATTATGATTCCACAACCGAATGGGTCATTAATATCAAAACTTCAAATTTTGCGTAGTATCTAATTAAGGTTTCATTTTGTGCCGATTACTGAATTGAATAACGAGTATTCAGTTGGCATATGGCTTCGTAAACAGGCCACAATGAATATTCATGACGTTATTGTCAAATTACAAAATCGGGTTCAAAATTGTAATCAGGGGTAGCGATAATCGTTTGAGTTGCATGCTGTGTACTAATTTTTATGTTACACGCAAGCGATAATTGTTTAAATAATAATACATCTTTTATATAATGATCAAACAGTTTTCAACCCTGATCGTTCTCTCACAATTTAATATGTTAGTAATTAAACTAGTTACTCGACGATAAGCGCCGATTGTTAATATAAAAGTTGTTCCCAGAAGTGGTCACGGTAGTAAAGCTACGATGTAAATAACTTTAGCATTTTGAACTTTGAAAATACAACATATTTGATTTAGAACATACGTTAAAATATACAAACTTTCTTATGAGCATTTGAGTGAGTACATGGAACCTCTTCTTTCGTCTAACAGCAGCAGATACGGTTAAGTTTTATTCCTGACTAGTTATTACGTATATTATTAGTATTGCTAACTCCACGGGCTATGTCGGTCACTTTAGTTGACGTATGGATATTCCTATATCGGCTTTAGCGCGTACGGAAACACCTATAATAGGCTCTCCATACCACGTAGGGCAAATGGCTTTTAAATAAATCTTCAAAAGACCTTAATGTCTCCACACCTTACTTAAAATGAGGTTTGTATACATACACATGTAAATCAAAGTAATCGTACAATACTAGCGTCTTTTATTTATGTGAATCGAACGGAACCCTGACACAAGACCTCTACCGCAAATACAAATATAACAATGCAATCATCAATAAGTATGCTCTATATATTATTTTCTTTGCAAAACTAATTTCGATATCAAAATTGAAATCGAAATTAGTTTTGAAAAGAAAAAGCAAATTGTACAAATGTTCAACATTCGAAAAAGTGTAAAAACTTTATCGAGTTAAATAGACTCAATAAATATGTGATTTTATTTATTTCGATAATTGCATTTGGTTCGTTCTTTATGTAAAAAGCGTTCGATTGAGTTCTCAATGCAAGTAATTTTATAGTTGGCATAGTCCAAGTTTGGATTGTTATAATCCGAATTTTGATGTAAATATCTCATATATTCTGGCATTCAAGCCGAAGTTACTTATTTGTTGCCAGATTACAACAAGATTTCCGATATTTTCGTTGTTATTGTGCGATTGATAACCTGTTGCTAAGTTTTTGCATTCATGATTGGCCTTAGTCTCGCTTGTGGTGACGAAGCCGATGGTGGCACACGTTTACCCAAAAAAAAATCATTCGGTCCAGCCTTGACACGGAGGTTATTATAAGTATCCGAACTACTGACTCAACAACTAGGTGGTAGACGCGGTACTGAGTCGTTTAGGTAGGTACCACCGCAGTTTCAGATATCAAACCGCAAATTGCACAGATAGGAGTGTTTTGCTCTTCTGCATTTCGGGGTGCGAACACTGTCAGGTTTAAGAAACCTCACACCTCATCGTCTCACAATGTTGACGGAAAATGTATGTTGCCTACTGTTGTTTATTTCCTTCAGTACTGCTTTTGTCATGGTCTGACATATCATTTACCACCAGGTTAGAGACAGTATCGACCAGTTCACTTAATAACACAAAAAAACAAAGCGTCAAGTGCAAGCTATTGAAAAGTCTACTACCTACATAGGTGAAAATCCTTCCTTCGTCACCTGCTCGTCCTATAACATAAAAAACATTAATTTAATATGAAGTTTTCTTTGTTTCCAGGTGAACCCTGGTCGGAAAGCGTCGCTAAGCGGCATTCGGGAAGGTGATGTCATCTCATCCATCAACGGTCGATCTACGCGCTCCATGACTAACGCTGATGCTCACGCCATGCTCAGAGCAGCTGGTCCCGTGCTAAAGCTTGGGTTGAATGAGTAAGTAGCTTAGACTTCTCTTGTCAATTGCTGATTAATGTTTGCAATTGCTCATTTAAACCATAACCACGGGACGTCCCTGATGGAAGATTTTAAACGAGCATGGTGGTCTCAGAGACACTTGTCACACCGAAAGAGATACAAATGCATTACCGATCTTTGATAAAGGGTCATCAAAAAGAAACTATTGGGAGGGAGGAAGGTGGATTCTACGTAGGTGGCCTACTGTAACCTTAGTTGGCGAAACACAACGCAAACCGTTATAACGAGTACAAGCATTCTTTTCTGAGGCTGTAGCGTTACTTCGATGAGGTTGATTCATTCGTGCCTCTTCTATTCATAGGTATGGCAAAAAGCAATGATATTCTGTATATATAAGGTAGATACGCCATCCGTGTCTCTAAAACGAATCGCCGAAGAGAGTACAGTTTGTACTCTTTTGTTTAGGTAAATGTGTCCGAAATTCGAAATATGAGTATGCCTGCTATCGCTGCATTCGGAAAACTTTTTTCGATTGTTTTGTGAGCATATCACGAATCTATACTTTTTTACATCATTGGCAAAACGTATATACTGAGAGTATTCCAATGACGCTTTTTTATCGCTTTTGGCTGCAGGTGGCCTTCACAGCTTTACCGGACAATTGGCGAGCGCAATTGGTGATGGCTCTCAGCACAAAAAAAATGCAACGAGCCTAAGGGTGTCTGAGTCAGAGTGGGACGCGAACCTCGGCTTAGGGCTTTGCATGGGGCTAGGGAACCTAGTATAAGTTTGGGGAGAAATGCGACCGAGCACGTGCCGGTAGCGTGGGACTGGTCGAACCTACAGGGTCTCGCGACGAAGGCCGTCGCCGGCGCGGGGGCGGCAATAACGCCCATCATCTATCTGCTGTGCGGTTTTAAAGCTGGGAGGTTCTATAGTCCTAAATATTAATATGTTGCAACCCCTTTCGTTGAATGAATTGAAATTGGCACTGCATAACCATACTGATACTTAACGTCCATTGGCCTTCCTATCACTCATTTGTCAATTTCATACTATTACGAGTACAATAAGAAAATATTTAATTGATTTACCCCTGCATAAGTTTAAGTCTCATGTAATATCAATTTTAATAAAAAAAAAAATAGTATAGTCTTAGTATATATCGAAATTATATAAATGATAAAAACTCATGGACATGTTGATCTCCACGCCTGCACTGCATTTGTTTTTTTGTTAGCATCTACTTAGATTTATATTATACTTAACTACTTTATATTTTTTTTTTATTTAATCATTTATGCACACAGTTATACAATAAAAAACAGGTACATGGAAAAAATTGTACAAAGGCACTGCTTATTTCATTATGAAATTTCTTCCAACAGGCCTAAAAAAGAAAATTAAGTGTGAGAGGTAGACAGTGTGCACACATATACTGCATACATACACATACATACACACACACATATATACATAAATATATATACACATACATATACATACATACATATACACATAATACATACAGAGGTTAACAAATAATATAATAAATACATTATTACTATATATTAGTCAAAATATAAAGAAAAAAAAAAACTTAAATTTAGAAACTATAAACATATAGATAAAGGTTTTTAAATTTCAACAAAAGCACAAAAACTTAATATGTTTATGGATTTTTAAAACACAATTATATTATGGAATAGAAGAAAGATAGTATTCTTTAACACGACTTTTAAATAAGGAAATACTACTGCTATCGCGAATATTAGATGGTAAGGAATTCCACAACCTCACTGCATGAACGGAGAAGGAGTAAGAAAAAAAGTCGGATTTATGGGTTGGAAATTTAAGTGAAGAACTCAGGTGGGATCTACAAGGAATAGTTAATTCACGTGCGAAGGAAAACCGTTTTTTAAGATACGTTGGATAAGATGGATTGTAAAGTGTATTGTAGAGAAAGCAAAGTATCCGAGTATTTCTACGAAGTCTAATGGGTAACCATTTAAGCTCAGATCGAAAACGTGAAACATGGTCATACTTTTTGAGACCATAAATGAACCGAATGGCAAGGTTTTGAAGGCGTTCAAGTTTGTTTAATTGGTCTTCAGTGACATCCAGATAACATACGTCAGCATAATCGATTAATGGAAGAATAAGAGAGTGGGCAAGAGTAATTCTAGTAGCCATGGGTAAGAACCACTGCAGACATTTTAATGTATGGAAGGTATAATATACTTTACGGCTAACTTCTTTTAAATGGGAGCTCCAATCCAGATGAGAGTCGAAGATAACCCCAAATTTTTCGCAGAGTCAGAAAACAATATAGGGACACCGTCCAGAAGTACCGAAGAAATAGAGGATATGTCAAGAGAACTACGCGTACGCCTACCACCAATGATCATTGCCTGTGACTTTTTCGGGTTGACAAGTAACCCATACGAACGCGCCCAGGCACTAACTCTGCTTAAATCCTCGTTAATGGCAGTGATGGCCGACTCAGCGTCAGTTACAGGAAATTGGCGATAGATTTGTAGGTCATCAGCATAGAGGTGATAATTGGAGGTAATAAGATGGGTAACAGAGTTTATGAATATAGAAAATAGTAAAGGAGAGAGGACTCCACCCTGAGGTACACCCGCACCAAGTCTGCACCAGTCAGAATAAGTCTCATTAACACGGACACACTGCGAGCGACCCCGAAGGTAAGAACTAAACCAAGTCAAAGAAGAAGGAGAGAAATTAAGAGTATGAAGGATAGCAAGAAGAATATCAAAGTCAACAGAATTAAATGCATTGCTAAAATCTAGTAAAACTAATACGGTAAGGGATTTACTTTCCATAGCCCAACGAATATCGTCAGTGACATTAAGTAAAGCGGAAACTGTACTGTGGCCCGCACGAAAACCGGATTGGTATGGACTAAGGAGACAATTGGCAGACAGGAAAGAAGACAGTTGCTTGTGCACTATATGCTCAAGAACTTTAGATAGAAATGGTAAAATGGAAATAGGACGAAAATCAGTAGGAAGAATGGGACTAGCAACTTTAGGCAGCGGAATGATATGTGCAGATTTCCAGGCAGTGGGAAAACAATTCGTAGAAAGGGAAAAATTAAACAAATGGGTCAGGACAGGGAGAAGAATAGGAAGAATGCACGTTACCATTCTTGAGCTAAGATCATCACTACCGACTGCAGTAGAACTGATAGCCAGAACAGATTTCCTCACATCCTCCTCAGATACAGGTGCAAGCTTAAAATTAGGACAAGAAGGCATAGGTAATTTGGAAATCTCCGACAAAGTGTTTAGTTTACGCACGGGTCTAAAGATACAGGTGGAAGAGAAAAGTGATTGTTAAGCAAATTCAAATCAGTAGCCTCGTGACTACACACAGGAGATTTACCGATACCCACCGATTTCAGAAATTTCCACGTGTCTGTAGGGCTACGATTCAAAAGCGAATCATGAAAGTAACGCCTTTTAGCATCCCTACACATACGGTTACACTTATTCCGAAACGACTTATAACAAGCCAAATTATCATCAGATGGGCATCTTTTAAACCTGCGTTTGGCTCTGTCCCTAAACGCCATATAATTTTTAATCGATGAAGTAATCCAAGGAGCGGGGTTGTGTTTAATTTTAACTCTTTTAAAAGGGGCATGTCGATTAAAAAGATCGGAATTAACCTTTATAATACTTTGTAGTCATTATATTCTAATACTTAATAATAATAAAAATAAATAAAAAATGTGAATTATTGCTTGGATATTATTTGATATTAAATAATATATTCTGTACAAAACACATTCTTTTTAAAAAAGTAACTACTGAGTTTCTTGCTGGATTTCTTCTCATTAGAAACTACCGTCTGAACCAGTGGTAATCCTTCATTTGACATTTATAAGTGTTCTGTTTGGAGTTAAACTGAATAACCACTTTTCATTTCTTTTCATTTAACAAAAACTTTATCTGTTCATTGTCATCAAAATAAAAATTATTTAGTTTAGATTAATGTAAAACACTTTTCAATTTTAAATATAACCCTTCACTGGAGTTGTTTCACTGCAGTAGGAAGTCAATACAAATTGACAGAATATTACGTAATAACCGCAAAACAACATTGAAGCTTGCGATTTGCTCAGAGCAGCACAAAGCTTGCTTTAACGAATAAGTTTTAATGCTAGCCTTCTTTGAACCCTTTGAGTCGCTTGTGCCTTAAAGCTGCAAAAGACGCGAAACAGTATTATCTTGTCGCAGATAGTCATCATTTTGGCTTAGTAGAAAAGTATTTTTATATTATCGAAAACAAGTTCACTCATTTACTCTTCACGAGGTTTCTATTTTCCGTCATAAAAACATTGGAATATAGTGTTTACCTTAGTATTTAATTAATAAAAGAGATTTACTTTCTGGCGTTGTAGTTTTACATACATTGTTAGTGTGAACAGATAATCTTTTAAGGAAAGACCGAGTGATTGGCCTTACAGAAAACCGTCGTGAAATAACGCAGAACTTGGTGTTTTGAAAGATGTAGCTGGAAGTCCCGTACCCCTCTTTCCCCTCATTTTAATTCCTCCTCCCTTTTTGAAAGAGTTACGTGTGCCAATAGTGATAAATCAGTAACGTTAATGTGTCTGGAATCAGTATACCTTTTTAGTGTTATTGATTTGAGTTCAAGGAAAATATTAGTATTCTGCCACATAATTTTTTCTTTGTTTTTATAATTAGTTATAGTTCCCCAGTTTTGAAAGTGCGTTGTTCGCCAGTCATTCAGTAGACAAGAGGTTTCATGTTATCTACTTGAAAATTGAGTTCTAAACCTAAGTTCCCAATCCTTTCAACGAACGTATAACACTAATTTCAACAGGGTCAAAATGGCACCCAAGGTTTATAATTTAAGTGAAATAGATACCAAAGGGTAATCTGTTTTACTTTGAGTTCAAGTTTTTGAACCATTAATGTAAGGGCGCTCCATAATGGATATTGGGAGGGAATTGGTAGGTTAAATCGATTTCCAAAGCTAGCGTTGACTCAGCGCGTTGAACGTCTCGACATTAGGTATATTTACTGTCATTTATGATCTTAGAACCAAAAATAATATCCACATATTTTAAAAGTTAAAATGCATTCTGTATATTCAGATGTGCGTGAGTCGGCTAATCATGATGAACTGTTGATGATGATATTTACATTTGCATGGTCTTTGTGTCATGATTTGGGGCAACGTGGGTTCGAATTTTACGGGATACCGCAAAGTGAGGTCCGTTTGTTGCGATTTTTCCTAGTTTAGTTATGGGATTTTGAAAGAAAGAAGAAAATTGTTTACTTTGAAAAGAAAGAACAAAGAAAAATATTTATTGGCGCACAAATTGTAACATTAATATTCTTTATATTAAAAATAATTATAATGCTACCAAAATGGTGGCCACTCAGCTAATGCCAAGACAGTTTTGTCCGAAAACTAAGATGATTATGTGTTACGGAGGGCACGTTGAGCATCGTAATGGCTTCAATCTTACAAAAGTAGTCATTAAAGCCTACCAATCCACTTTCAGCCCGCGTAGTGGGTAACAGCCCAAGCTCCCCGTGGTTATGGTATTTGGGAAGGTTTGTTCCCTTCATTAGTACGTTATAGATTGATGACGATGATATTTTTATTTATAGTTGATAAATTTCATAACTTTTAAAAAAAAATATTATCAGGTGTTTTAGTATCTATATATGATATGACTATGTCACAGGCTAATGCTTAGTTTGGGGCTAGATGTGTGAATTTCAGTGGTTATTTATTTATCATGTAAGTTTGAAGAAGATTTATTTTCTCATTAAAAATCTATAACTAACTTATGTTTATGTACGAGAAGCGTAGTTTAATTCAATGGTGATTTTATATCTCTGTTAGTAAAAAAAAACAATATTTTGTAATAGTAGCAGTATGTGCTAGTTTTACTCGTTTGTAAACCGCTTTTTAGTTAACGATGTAGGGTGTTTAAATACTTACAGCTATTTTTTCATTACCTCATACTATAAGAATTTTGGCACGTTATTGTGTGATCTTTAAAGTAAATTGATAGGTTCCAAGGAAGCAAATAAATCAGAAGGATCCTACAACACACATATACTCCTGTTACCTACATCGTGCAAATCGATGCAGCGTCATATAGAAACTAAGTGCATCAATTTGCATCACGGCTAATCTGCGAACGGTCCCACGTTCGATTCCCAACCGTGAGTGATCGGATTAATGTCTTAGGCTGGCACAGCGTCGGGGTTTTGTGCCTAGATATTGTCCTATTCAATTTACCTTATCGTATAGCACATATTGTTGGAATTTAATTAAAGTTCCAATGCAATTTATGGATCCTAGCTATATAAGAGTACTAAGGCACGTGTGTAGATAAGTGAATTGCGTAAACCTCTTAATATACGTTTCGGTATACCAACCATTCGTACTACCAATTCGTAGTGGCCACACTTTGATATACTACTATGACGACCCATTTGGTGAAATGGTGAGACGTCAACAGCTCCACCAAGGGTTCCGGGTTCGATCCCCGGGCAGAACAAATATTTGTGTGCATGAACATATCTGTTTATGTTGGTCTGGGTGGTTTTGTTGTATAATATATATGCATTTACAAAAAAAACGTATAAAAGTATGTATATCCGTTGCACTACACAACATATTACAGACTTAATGCTTAGTTTGGGACTAGATGGCGCCGTGTGAATGTCAGTGGATATTTATTATAATTAAAATAACGCGGCGTTGGAACATCTTGGGTTACTGCTTAATATAACACGATATGGTGATAATTAACACTCTCTGTGGATATTATTTTTTAGTATGCAATTCATAGGTAGAAACGAAGAAAATAAATGATAAGAAAATAAAGAACCTAGAATAATTTTAACATACATTTTTTACTTTTAAATTGTATGAAACGGCCAGCGCGTTTGACTGACAATTGTACAAACTTAGCAGGCATCGGGACGAAGGGCGTCCTACGCTACGCTTTCCAAGACGCGGTCTCCACTCCAGAACTCCGATGGACCGACGACTTGCGACAGGTCGGAGTAGAGGCTGGATGAGGAAGCGCGGACCGGGATATCTGACGCAAACTGGCAGAGACATGTCCAGATGTCCAGCATTGGACTGCAACAGGTTGAGGAAAAAGAGAAGCAACATCGCAATGTCTATCATCAGATGGCTGACCGAAAATGTCGGCCCTTGCCAGAGATAAAAAGGAAAGCATCTATTGTTTCCAGCTTATATTTGGGCAGTAGTTGTTACACGCACCAATCGACATTGTACTCGATTCGAATCGTATCGATTACCACGGTATCGGTACCAGCTTCAGCTTAAATCTCTACTACGATCATTATGGGTTAGTCAATTCATACATTCAGATCCTCGCCGTTAAGAAATCTGTTAGAATGAAAATTTTCGGAGGCTCTTGCTTTCAAAGTAAAACAAAACTCTTTTTATTAAAAAAGTTAGACGGTCAACTTAAAGCACGTGCAATCAAATGCTGGAATGACTTTACACAAAGAGGTGAGTTCTTGACCATAACCCAATAAAGATATATTCAAAAATGTAGCTCTATTTACCGTGTATATCATGTTAATTATCCAGCTAACCCTTTTCTTAGAACGCACACGCTTATCAAGTCCCAAGTGTATTTTAAAGGTCTAATCTAAGTTTCGTTGTTACAGAAACAAGGAAACGTCGCCGCGGAAGAAGATCATAGGAGGAGTAGCGAGTTGAAAAGTAAGTTTGCACACACCTCCTACGGAGATTGACGTAAATAGGCCACTTTGGGAAGTAGGGAAGGCTTTAATGAAGTCAATGTAAAGTGACTAAAAGTTAATTACCTACCTTATCTACAATTTGTCTTCATAATGCATCATTGTATATTCTCCAGCTTGCTTAGACAAATCGTCCTTAGCCATGAAATATATTCTTCTCAAAGATTTTTTATTTTGCAAAATGTTACATAACAATCGTAAAAATTACCGTCTCCATCAACATGTATCTTTCTTTAACATATGTGTTATATATTTGTTTTTCACGACATTGTCTCACGAGCATACTACATAACTATATTTATATAAGCAACTTAATGTATGTTAGGATAAAATTAATAGATTTGATAAGCAGATAAACGTTAAAAAGATCACTTCGTAAATATAATAGATATAAAAACCACTGGCAATCCTCACCTATTATTAAGTCCTCTGTAAGGAATAAATAATATGCCTATATGACGGCACAACAGCAATCATATAGAATATTCCCACAGTAAATATCACCCTCTATTACGTTGTTTGTGAACAATAAGTTCGCAGATGAAAGGAATGTCACGTTCATACTCATCGCTAAGTGAGACAAAGCAAGAATCATAGGTAATCTGCAGTGAACGGGCACACTAAGCTAAATGGTGCATCACATCCGATGGCGGGGATTATTCCATGTTCCCTCCCAGTGGGGAATCGGAGCTTCCCTTTCTACTGTCTCCTGTCTGCATATAATTTCGTGTCGGATACGAGATGGCTTTGTTCGGAAATCCACCTGTTTCAAACTAGACTCGATTCACTGATTCGTAGTAACAGGTTTCTTTTAAGTTAGGTAGAAATATGATATATAGGTGTATAATTAAATAACAGCCCATCGTTTTTGCGTCGGGGGTTATAAATATGTATTTGTGTATACTGATAATGTCATAAAAGGTATTTTTTATATACACGAATATAATAAATAAATAAATATCCACTGACATTCACACAGCGCCATCTAGTCCCAAGTTAAGCGTGTAGCCTGTATTATGGGTACTAAACAACGGATAAATATACTTATATACATTTTTTAAAAACTAACAAAAAGTATGTATTTTTAAGTTATATTATATAACAGATTAAAAACGCAAGATTATTAGCCTAGTAGGACTTAGTTTAAACTATTGCAGTCCTCTGCTGAACATAGGTCTTTTCCATATATAATCTATCTGAAACTAGCTATAACATCATTTCAGATTTTACTACTAGGATCCATAACTAAATCACAATATCGTTAAGTCTTCATCTACTTTTCAAACGAAACGTAGGCTCTAAAAGCTTGGATAAATAATACGTGTTCAAAATACAAAAATTTGTCTATAGAAATGCATTCGAAAGTTAAAATATTAAGTTTCCTCTGTACGGAATATTCTTTTGTAGTCGCGACTTTGTACGACTAGCTTTACTATAATATCGCACGTCTGAATATGCATCTACATTCAGAAGCAAAGCAATGCCTGAGCGCCTTCAACAGGTTACCAGATAATATTCGCTTGTACGTGTTCTAAAAGTAGAAACTTTAATATATTTTTTATTTCAGGACCATCCCAACTGATTGCTGAAGTGCACAGTGGTAGAGCAACTCCTCAAGCACCTGTATATGCAACGATAAGACCATCGCAACTACCACAGAATCGACCAACACCACTATCAGGACAGTCTTCTCTAAGCTCATTACCAACAGCACTCAGTTCCACGCCTCTAGTGAAATCATTTACGACTAATGAAGAGCCATTACGCTTCCACCCGACGAATCCTTTTTATACGACTTTACCGAATTATTCAAGTGCTTCCAAACTACCAGTACCACATGGTCGAACGTCAAGTATAGATAGAAGTAAAGCCAGAGAAAATACGCCTTTAATTAATGAACATAGTACAGATTTAAAATCGCCTTCGTTTTTCAACAGGACATATTCTGGTCCGAACAGTCTTCCACAATCAAATAAGAATCCTGAATGTTCAAATGGTTATGCGTCCTGTGATTCTAGTTATGCAAACGATAAAAGTGAGCGTTTTAACGACAATAACTTCAGTGCTTATTTTCAAAATGACAGCAAAAGTACGACAAGAAACCCGTTTGAATCAAAAAGGAATAGCGATCCCTTTGAAAAATATTTGAGACCAGACAATAAAATGAATGGCATTGAATCTCATAATACCATGATCAATTCTCACAGTGACAATAGTTTTAACAAACGCGAGGAAATCACGAAACATTCGACGATTACGGAACATGAAATCAAAGAGATTGAAGAAGTAAAGACGATAAAAAAAATCATACTTAACGGCTCCGTTGATGAAAGTAATCAACTGAGAAAACATGAACTCAAAAACTATTCTAATGGAATGAATTCACCGTGCAATGATGAACAGGCACATTCAGTCAATGAGAGGGTTTTCAATATACCTATCCAGGGAGCGTTAGACCATTATGCATCAGTTATAAAAAACAGAAACGAAGAAAGTAACCGTAGCAGTGTATATCTGTCACCAGAAGACTTCAACAGCGGACCTCCATTAGGTACGTAGCCAAATTAAAATTTATTAACATAAATATTAAATTACAAACCGATAAAAGTGAAACAAAACAAATACCATATTTAGCATCTATGGATTATTTATAAAATAAATAAAAATATAATAATAGTATTACGTATGAGCAGTACGTAGGTATACTTCGTATCCAAGCAAAAAAAGAACAAAATTAATAATAATCTTTAAGTCTTTGTACAGTATAAAACACGGTAGGCACGAGTAATTTGGGTAATTTGGATAGGATCCGAGTACCCAACCGTGTACACTGTCTGCCTACAGTCGACATCCATCTCATAATCGCTTCCTTTGATGAGGTCTTTTTTCGAACTAACTACTGCTGTTGGCCGCAGATGGCCTTTACAGCTTCACCGGGCAATAGGCGAGCGCAGACGCACAACGAGACTAAGGGTGTCCCAGAGTGAGACTCGAACCTCAGTTTAGGGCGTTCCTTAGGGGCTTGTTCCCTGTACGTTGACGCCACTTAAGAATCATTCGCCCCCATCGGCCATCGGCTCTACGCACTATGTACCCTGCCCACTGCCACTTTAACTTGCTGATATTTTTGACGGAAAACATCGTGAGGAAACCTTCATGCACGCCTGCGAAGAGATTCGAAGGTTGTGTGTGAAGTCGTCCAATCCGCACTGGGCCCGGGGACGACTAAGGCCTAATCACCCTATACGGGTAGGCTCGTGCCCTCGGTGGGGACGTTAATGAGCTGATGATGATGAAGAAATATTGCTTTTTGTTGTTCAGAATATGAATATGAAGAAAACTTTTAATAGATCAACTGTAGCGTAAATAAGATATAATTCACACGGCTAAAGTGCAAGTATTATCCAGTAACGGCACGAAACGGATGGATCGTTAAGGGGTTCCAATTCAACAAGAATTTATGTCGATGTCGTTACTCTGTCACGTTCTCTGTACGTGTACGCCATAAAGTACTTACTCCCACTGGGTATTATTTCCAGCATAAAGTGGCTTTGAATGCTTTGCACGATTAACGGTGTGTCGCCATTATTTTGCTAGTTAATAAGGAAAAATGAGAAGGTCTATGTCGCAAAACCGAGCAGAAATTTTAGGTATCAGAGATTCTGAAATGTACGAAAAATGAATACCTTTGGAACGCAAACATAAGCACTTCTCATGAACCTTTAAATGAACAGCGAAGTTACAACGAGTTGCATCATTACTTCCAACTCTCTAGAACTTCAGTTAGTTAAGACTCAGAAAGTGACTAAGTCGCAACCAAGTAACTTGCGTAGAGTCGTTCAACCGGCTGAGAAGTACGTATACATAGTTCTTGAATGCAGATTACGGCTCTTTCCTTTATGCCACAACTGGCGGCTGACTTCAACTGCACAGTTAAAATGGGATAAATGCATTTCAGACTACTAATAAAGGAGGGACAAAGGAAGATTATTTTCGTCTATTGTATGTATAAAATGTGAATATGGTTCGGTATAGAGAAGGGGAGTAATGTGTAGTAAGTAAGGCAGTGACAACACACAGTTATCTCTTTTTTTACCGAAGATCGAAATCAGTGTGAAAAATCGTCTGTGCAGTCTGCAGTTAAGAAATAAATCAAAACAATGACCTCATATAATTATTTTGTAGGTACATCACTAATAAGAAAATTAACTGAGCTTTTGAAAACACTGTCGTACAGTCACAGCCTGAGGTTGAGTGTCTGTTTGATTTATAACTTATTACAATCAAAAGGATTAACAAATTCGGATCATTTTTAATTTCGCTTTTATTTTGTACTCTCTAAGCTTTTAAAGTTTAATTCACCATTACTTACTTATGAGTTTGCATCTTCAACAGTTTTTCGTTATTTTTTAACGCTCACCGGATAGCTAGTGATAAGCCTGATAATGACAGTTCAACTATAGCGTCTTTAGCGATAGCGACATCTATTCCAAGCGCCTGCTATTATCCAATAGCAACAACTTTCCACATCATCGTGAATTTAAATTGCTATTTCATTATATTAGGCGTTAGTAAAGCAACGCCCTGTGTACTTTCTTTGAAAGGTATGTGGGTTCATGTCTATTCTATAGGACTAAAGGCCTCTAGGCTAATTGGATTCATAAAGTCTGGTTGTTCGGAATATTAATAAAAATGTAAGATAAATTTAGAAACTCAAATCTTTCTACTAGAAGTATGTACACTTGTATTGGAAGATACTACACGGTATGCATTGCATGATTTTTTTCTTGCACCGAAATATTTTAGTAGCTATACCTACTTGTAGTGGCTTTAACATCAAATACTCTCCCGCTTTAAGATACAAGGAAAATATTATACCTAATATTTATAATTACGAATCATTAAAGTAATTCTTCAAATGATTTTTTAAAAGTGTTATTTCCACAGTTCAATAGCGTTATTACTACTAGAGGGTCTCTAGTAGAGACCCTTTAATAGCCAAATAGATAAATATCTCACGATCACTTTGATTACTCACTGCCGATCAGGTTTTATGCTTGTTAATTTATAATAGCCTTAATAATAAATTGTATTAGCCAGAATATAGAGGTTTTTGCTAATTAACTAGGTATTTGGATTATCATCTGAAGCAGCGATGCGGCAGAAGATGACCATCTTGGCCCCGTCTAGGAAAAGCTTGATCACCCTTGCCTTGCAAGAATACACTCCGTAACCATACTATTATAAATGATGAACCAAAACGTGTTACTAGTACCTACATACTGTTCAGTAATATTCTGTCTTGAAAATTACGACAAGTTAATCATTGTTTTAACGGGACGGTCAGTTCGCTCACCTGGTGGTGAGTGATACGCCTGACCATGACAGATGCAGTGTCGAAGAAAATTAATAACAATATGAAGTCATTATCTTTCCTCAACACTGTCCTGCGCCTGCCGCCCGAGACTATTTTTATTTTATTTATTTATTTATTACCACACAGTTTACAAAACAGAAGAGAAACTATACAAGAAAAAAAAAACTACATACATGAATAGACTGATACAGTACAAAACGGAGTAACATAAACACAGAAGATGCGTTCATTAGCCAGTGGACCCCAAACTAGGAAAACCCTGTATCTTGGGGATCCTGAATACGATGTCTGTTGAGAGTGTGACCAATAAACAAACAGAATTCAAAGAAACAATTGCAACATGTATCAAAGTATTAGCGGAAACAAAACTATGCAAAACAAGAAAGGCGGCAAACAACAGTAAAACACATACAAGAATACAAAAAAATAAAATAAAAATAAACACTAGCGGCTATAGGTATTAAGTCTCTTTTTAATAGCTACAGTGCCCTCATCCCGAAACACAGAAGTGAAAAACATCCTATTTTATGGGACGACATCTGGCACTGCGGTGGTACCTACCTAGACGACTCAGTACCGAGTCTACCACCAAGTAAGCCTATTAGTTCTTAGAACTGATTTAATTTATGTTATCAAAAAGTTCGTTTTATTTTCCTGATCGGAAATAACACAAAACAAACTGTTTCGCTAATGGGGATCATGTACGACCTGGTGAGATTTTAATTTTTAGCACCTGTAAATTTCACTTGCTTCAGTGCCCTCATTTCGAAACATAGAAGTGCAAAACTTCCCTTTTTCAATAGGACGATAGCTCTGCGGGACTAAGTATCCAACGACTCATTACCGAGTCTACCATCTAGTATCTACACAAAGGTGTTTTTTGCTTTCTTTGTCAATGTACAATTGTACATTTACCTGCATGCATTAAAGCTCCTAGAGAAGTCCGTGTTTATTTCCCCTGAGAATTCCAATATAGTGTTACAGTTTTTCAGAACGTTGCTAGTAATAAAATAACTTAGTTGGAACAAAGCTGAATTGCATCGACGCGGGAATTAAAGTCTCATTACGAAATTACTTTCCCTGTTGTGGCATTTAACCACTTATATGTCAGACGTCTAGTTTGAAATTAAATTGAAATGTCACTATTTAGGGAGGTCATGTGCATTGACGAAAATAAATGGTTGATAAATATCAAAAACAAAACTGATGATCGAAATAAAAATCTGCATGGGTGTTTTAATGGAGAATATCTATATATACATTACAAAGTTTGAAAATTCAATGCACAGCTATCTTATACTTACCTTTAGAAGAGCGATTTTTGTATGTTTCTGTGATCCCGGGAACTGTTTTAATAATTTAGCGTACATTACGCATATGGGGCTGGAATATACCTATGCGTTTGAAAATACGCGTATTTACGCGTGCTGTAAAGAAAGGCCTTTGCTTTGCAGTGGGCGTTTATAATGTGTCCTCCAATCCGCACTGGGCCCGCGTGGACGACTAAGGCCTAATCACCCTACACGGGTAGGCTCGTGCCCCTCGGTGGGGACGTTTAATGAGCTGATGATGATGGGCGTTTATAAGGTGATTTTGAAGTTTATTTCCTGACAGAAGTCAGGGACTGCATTTTAATTTAATTATATATCATGCATATAAAATAATTTTAAAGGTTATTTGGTCTGACTCAATAGGTAAAATTTAATCAATCGAAGCGTGTCGCAGACAGATTAGCATGTCATACACGGACATTAGACTGGGTCCATTTAATCACTATTAGGTCACAAGCTCACCCAATCAATTACTAGCTCAAGACGAGCCAAGGTCCCTGGGCACGACATGGGCGCGGCGTTACGCTCCAATGTCTATTCATACCAAGTTCCCAAAGCTTAATCAGTTCCGTCGGCGGCTTTCAACTGTCTTCAAGAGTGCACTGCGCCCGAAGAGGCTAGACTTTAAAAAATGAACTCGCCGTGCTTTAATGGCAGCCCGTATATATTTCAACCGGTTTCCGATTCGTCCGCAACGGAGTCTGAAGACAGTGAGAACTCGGGAAGGGAGAAAACCGTCGACGGAAATCGAACGAAGAAATATACCGACCCGAAGCGTAGGACTATTAATAAAGTGAGCAAAAAGATACTGAAAGCGATAGAAAAGTTGACGTGTAATATTAAGAAGAATAAGAAGGGCAAGAGGATTGTGGAGCCGAAGCCTGTTATAAATGGTTGGTGTTTTGTTTTTTTCACCTAAAAAGTCAACGCTTATGATTAATTGTATGCTTATATGAAAAACCGAAACATTCCAAGTAAACACATCGTTGGTTTTTTTTTAAATAAGCATGTTGTTTCAAAATAGCGATATTTCCACTGAGAAAGATTTTTTTTAATATAATGACAACAATTTTTTCTTATTTCCTAGCTGAAAAACAAAGGAAACAAGCCGATTTCTTTTTACTAATGTCCTGCATAGCTCAATTGCCTAATTGGAGAAGTTACGAGTTCGCAATTTGAATGAAGATTTGATTTTCATACGTACACATGTTTGTAATTAAATAATTTAATTAATCATATTGGAGGATTATGGGAAATTATATTAGCCGTAACTCAAAACGCGGGCGAAAAGTAAATTGGTGGGTGTGTTAAAACCCTAAGTTTTTCATATTTTGTACATACTAGGTATATAATTATTTTTTCCGATAGATGTTATAAGAATACAAATGGCGTCATCCTGCAGGTTTCGTAAAATTGTAGTTTTCCTCTTCCCTTTAACTTATCACAGTCTGTACATCGTGCAATGTTGGACATCGTTTTATCCTATTCTGTACCAAATATCCTAGTCTTCAGCTTTCTCTTCATCAAGTGTGGTTCGAGTATCAAACCCCTTTCAACAAAGTAAAGAAGACCTAACATCCAGAATTTGTACTGAATTAATAAAGTTCAATATCCTAACCAATTATAATTGCCCTGCATTGCGGCAGTAGGGTACACTATTTAACTCGTTCCTTTTGTTTAAACCCGCTCGACCATCGTGTTATTAGAACTCAAGTAACTAAACACTGTCTATTTAATGCCGGCGTTTGACGGGTCCATTCATTCAATCACAAAACAACGCCTCGGCATAAGATCATAAAGTTACATATCGTTTGTCCACTCCGGGTCAATTGGCAGGGCTAATTCGATTCCGTCTATATTACTCGTAAAACAATTGAACCCCGTGAGAAAGCGTAAGCACCTTCCTTTGAGATGAGGAAAACCGATTTACAACCACGCGAGCGCATTTTCGCGTAAATTTGGTTTCATAATAAAATTATATCAGGAAGGCTGTGGTGTAAATAAAAAATCGGTTTTTCCGCCTTACAGTAAGTACGTACAAAAGGCTTTTGTCACGAAGCGTTTTATTTAGTAGATTTGTACGGTGCTTTTGTTTAACTTCATTGGTTCGCCTTTGTTGATTGTCAATTTTACAAATTTCTTCAGAATATTCTTACGATAATTTTTAAAGAAAATATTTAAAATTTAGCCCCAAACTAAGCAAAAAGCTTGTACTGTGGTACAAGCTTGTTGCTTAGTGGTGGTGGTGTGGCGCTTACCCAACACATATTACTTTTTGTAAGTAACTACACGCGTTTGCACAACACATATTATAACTTGGAGTTGGCGGACGGTTTGGAGATGCAGTAACTTATAAAGGTTAGATGAGGAAGTGCTGCTACCCGTTCTCTGCTAAATATTCAGTCCTTAAGCCAGCTCATAAAAGTACCCACGGGTAAAGTAGTGTAGCAGATATTACACCAAGGGTTTCGGGTTCGATACCCGGGCAGAACAAACATTTGTGTGCAAGAACATGTAAGAGACCTATATTATTTAGAGTATTAAATAAAACAATTGATAAGGACTCAGCATCATCATCTCAGCTCATCATACAACCCCATCGAGTCGTCCACGCGGGTCTAGTGCTGTTTGGGCGATATCACTTACACACTTCGAATCTCTTCATATGCATGCGCAACTTTTCTCACGATGTTTTCCTTCATTCAATCACAAGATCATAAAATTATTTCCTTTACCGTTAGAGCGTCGGATAAACGTACCTACTTATAATTTGGAAAATTAGAAAAGACATACGTGGCTGGATTTGAACTTGCGCCCTTCAGACCGGAAGGCAACAGTCCACACCAATAAGCCGCCCCCGGATAAAATCTCAATTGTCAACAAATCTCCGTAACACATATCAAAATCGTAAATAACACGCACGAGAGAAGTTTAGTTATGAACAGTACGAGGGGTGAATTGTATCTCAAGTAACAGTATGTGTACTTGTCTAGTTTGAAACACTACTGGTTCGTAACTAAACCGATGTCTCCCCTACCATTCACTAGATTTGTCCTCTTAAGCTGCTCTTACGTTTACACTCTAGAAACTAGGATGCCCTAAGGATCGTTGTATGAGCATTTTAGGCTAAGAGCCTTTCCGGTTGTCAATTGTTTGGTGGCCTACAAATAAAAATCAATTAGGAACAAAATCTCTTTTAGTTATATCTAAATGCCCTACAAACAGCTTGAAACTGTCTAAAGTATAGTGCACTCTAGCAGTATTTTCTTTTTTTTCCGTTATTGGCATTTACATGTCAATTTATAGCATAATTCTTTGTCTCAATGTTTGTTTTGATGCTAAATAAATGTTTTCTTACTTTATTGTACTTAAGGCGCAGTAGTCAGCTACTCATTCATATTTGAATAATGCAAAATGTGGTAGTCATCTGTTCATGATGCATCGTATTCACTAACACTATACAAAATACTAAACAAAGCCTAACATTTTTTTATCCTCCATAGGCAGACATTTGACCGCCATCTCACCTGATGGTAAATGATGATGCGGCCTAGGATGGATCATGCCTGCCTAGAAACAGCCTATTCACACTTGCCTTGAAGACGGCAAGAGTGAATAGGCTTCTTCTAACTTTCACTGAAACCAACGACTACACAGTTTAGGCCTAGACTGTTTGGTCGTTGACTGAAACTGATAGTCCACAATATTGTATTTTAATATTCTGGTCACGTTTATCGTATTTATTCTCAGACATCTAATTACATTGTATTAATTACTCTGTGTCCCTTTGTGCTAGAATTAGTAAGAATTTTGTATTTGTATTGAGCCTTGTGTTTTTTATTGTATATTCTTTAAGAAACAATATAAAAAAAACTGGAGCAATCCATAGTTTGAAAGAAAAGTTAAATTAACTGAAAAAGTCCGCCCAATTGCAACACCGTTGCCCGTTGAAAAATAGAACAGTTTATCTTTTTAAATGTGGCCATAAAGATTTGTATAAATATGATAGCCTTATTTTAAAAAGGCTAATATTCATAATGATGCCTTCTAATGGCATTGCTTGTTACTGATTTCATGATCACAAGCCTGTAACAGGTTTAATGAGTGAAAAATCTGGTTTTAATCTCAAAGATTATGACTGTGTTTGAGTAGCGGCCTTCTTCCTTTCGTCGCGATTTCCTATAGGTCACTCAGTCTATATTTGCTTCGGAGTTGGATGAGGAACCGCCTCATCTAACCTCCTGCGACCTTTCGTAAATAGGCAGTCTGTCGGCTATATACCTTAAAAATAAAATCGTGGTGCATAAAACCATCACTGCATAGTATTTAAGGTGCACGTTAAATAAAATCAAATATAGCATTTGAAAATCTGCAAGTTAGACCAAAGAATATTTGAGTATCAAATATTTTGAATTTGCCAAACTAGCAAGTTTATTGTCTCGTGGGTCGACCCTTGATCTTGTACAAATTATGATAAAGAGCCCCTTCAATCTCGCTGGGATATTGCAATAGTATTGTGGGAAAGAATATATATTTTTCTTGTTCCATTTTTATTAACATTTGCGACGTTGTTTGGGAGGATATGCACACGGATTTGCGAGTTGAATGAGTAGTGAAATATGTCATTATTTTCGTGCCAGTAACCTCACTATTGTTATGTTTGTGTTTATTTAACTATGTTTCGTGTGTTGATAATGTTGAGATCGACTGACAAAAGTTACATATTCATATATGTCAATAGGACGCTCTCCGGCCAAGTAAACTGACGCAAAAGGACGCTGTTTCCTTACGATGTTTTCTTTCATCGTAAGAGCGTCGATAAATGTACATATTAGTTTTAAAAAAAATGAGATTGGTACGTGACAGGATTTGAACCTGTACTGGAGTGTAGGCCACAGTCCAGATCACTGAGCCACCGACGCTCATACACGTCAAGACTTAATCCGGGATTAATTACGATGCATATTGCTACGTTGATTAAAATGTTCGCATTGAACAAATCTGTAGTACGAAAATATTTTACGAATAAATATACAATTTAACGGTCCCGTGAGTGATTGGAAACACGCGGGCATACGTACAGTGGCCATACGTGTTTCAAATACAGGATTTGTCCTGATGTTCATAACAGCGCTTAATTGAAAACAAAATGACCGTGTATGAGTGAGCAGAAATCCAATTTAATTTTAATCCTTTATTTGAAAAACCGATATTTCATAAGTTCAAAGATTCTGTTAATATATTTTTAGAATGCTAAATTTGTAAATAACTACATACATTTCAAATTAATAGTATTCCCAAATATCATTAATACTAATCCGATCATCAAAAACCCTCAACAAACATAAGCAAACATACATGTAGACAGGCAAGTATTCGAGCAAGCAAACATGTAGGCTTACTTTTGATCTGTATTCTACTCTCTCAACTTTTACCTACATTTTACTAATGTCTTTAAAAATATTGATTATTGTGAAAAATATTTTTGTTAAAAAATACTGGAGTATAAAATTGACGGAAAATTTAAATTTGAATATCGTTTATCAGGCTAATAACAGTACTGATTTTAATAAGATATTGTATCAAGCGTTCGTTTCGTCATAGTGTTGTTAATACAATATAGAAAATATAGGTGCTACATAGTTTGGTGTAACATATTCTTCATGACAAAAATGGACCTGTCAAATAATATCTATGTAGTATGACTGAACCAGAAATTCTTTTAAATTATTTTACATATATTTACTAGCTTAAATTAATATGGAAGCCTTTTTCGTGTTAAAGCTACTAAAGGGAACCCATGAGTCTGTACTGTAAGAGGTTTGCAACAGTCGGCAAACCACCCAATAGGTACAGTAAGAGTATATTAGTATTCATAATATTCATACCTATTGATAAAATATTTTAAGTAATGTGAAATAATGTCGGTGGCTCAGTGGTGTGGACTGTCGCCTTCCTACCGGGAGGGCTGAGGTTCAAATCCCGACACGTACCAATGTATTTTCGAATTTTCGAAAAATATATGTACGTTATCCGATGCTCTTACGGTGAAGGAAAACATCGTGAGGAAACCTTCATGCACGCCTGCGAAGAGATTCGAAGGTTGTGTGTGAAGCCGTCCAATCCGCACTGGGCCCGCGTGGACGACTAAGGCCTAATCACCCCATACGGGTAGGCTCGTGCCCCTCGGTGGGGACGTTTAATGAGCTGATGATGATGAAATAATGTTACGTACTTTAAACCATTAACGTTTTTCACAACACAATCGAGTCAACAATATTGATATGCAAAAATAATAATAATAATAAAGTCATAAATGTTGGTTATAATAGCATTTAATTCGAGTTCATATTATCTTGAATTCAATTGTAACGCGAGTACAACAAAATACTAATATGTGGTCACAGTACCAAAGGCCGCATTGCATGCGCTTGATATTTGTGTTGCAGGGCGATGCACTTTTACTATGCAGCTCGAATGTGTGGTAGCCATATGTTTTCATCATAATGGCGATAAAATTGTAGGATAACTTGGTTACGTACACGCAACTCACGCAAGTGCCTGGTAGCAAAATTAAAAGCATCTTGAGATTCTCGCTCATATTATTTGCAAAAATAGTCAAAAGTAGCTTGACTGAACTGATATGAAGATGATCAAATATTGGGTATATAAGATCATCTTATTAGATAGTATTAAACGTATTTCGTAGAGCGTCGGTGGCTCAATGGTGTGGACTGTCGCCTTCCTACCGGGAGGGCTGAGGTTCAAATCCCGACACGTACCAATGTGTTTTCGAATTTTGGAAAATATATGTACGTTATCCGATGCTCTTACGGTGAAGGAAAACATCGTGAGGAAACCTTCATGCACGCCTGCGAAGAGATTCAAAGGTTGTTTGTGAAGTCGTCCAATCCGCACTGGGCCCGCGTGGACGACTATGGCCTAATCACCCTATACGGGTAGGCTCGTGCCCCTCGGTGGGGACGTTTAATGAGCTAATGATGATGAAACGTATTCTAACCGCTTATTTTAGAATACGTTTAATGCTTAAAAAGGATTATATTTTGAAAGTCATTTTGCAAAAATATTTTTACGAATCCATCGGATAGCATAGATATCGCTGAATATTATTTTAAAAATAACACCTGATTGTCTGAAAAGCAAAATAATTGCTGCTTTGCAAACTTCGAATGGCACGGTAAACCGTCAATCCCGGATACAATCTTAGGATGCTAGTCGTTATCACACACCAATCTGCATAGGGCCCTCGTGGTGGGTTACAACCCAATCCCACCATAGCTATGCTGTGCGGAATTGCATGTGCTCTGGCACAGACATCCGAATATACAATTAGACTGGACAAGCCGCTAAGTTTATAGGCAGTCCCAGTGTCGCAATTTCTTTTCGGCTCTTACCTGTGAAAAGTTATTATATTTCTTGGTAAATTTACTGATTCATTGCGATGATGGCATGTTACAATTGCACAGGATGGCATTTTGGGAAAAAACGGTAATTTCTTCTAATATTCGTGCGTCTTGACTCGTCTCACAGAGCGTAAACTAGCAGCCAGTGTATGCTCGTTGAGCTTACATTTGTCGCACTTAAAAACGCGGCTTGCCCCATCTCCCGTATTGGGAAATCTGTGTGCTCTGCAGTGTTCCATTATAGACTGATTATGAATAAAACATTACGGTATCTTTAAGTTGAAATAATAATAAGTAATTCATACTTTTGTTAAACGATTTCACTACCGCCGCCATCTTGTAGTACCGCCGTACAAGCTGTACCGTAAAGGTAGAGCTTGAATAAATAGATGTTATCTTCACAACATGTCATTGATACACATGTTCCACGTCAATGTCACCGATCATTCACGGCCCGTAATAAACTTGCATTACCCGTGCCGGATGTGTCACAATGGCTTTTCTCTATCAAAACAGAATGTAAAGGGCTGCGCCTGCGCACAACGATCTGACAGGCACAGTTCCGTCCCTTTGACCGGTACAGTTCTCGCTCCAATGGTAACGTGTGATGTTATCAACAATGTACAGATGCGGCACTTTGATGTTAGTATAATTATTTATTTTAGCAAAATAGGTTATAGTGAGTTAACATTTAAAGACAGACATATACTGTCGCGGATTTTTTTAAACTTTAATAGGGGAACGGAAATACATGACATATTTGCGGTATACCTTTGATAAATTAATAGGCAAAATTTCCCCATATAAGGCAACAAAATGTGGTGAATCACTAAGGATATTTTATTCAAAGACTCAAAGCTGCTTAACGTGGTAGGTTAGATGTTTTCCTACGCAATAATCCAAAATCAAATCGCACAATGTGACATTTTCCCCCGGGATTCGAACTGGCGACGATCTCCGGGTCACGCATCGGTCTAAGCCGAACGCGGTACCTACTATACCACGGAGGAATTCAAAATAAATTAGTCGTATGTTTTAATGTTTTGACATCTGTCATCATCATCATCATCATCAGCTCATTAAACGTCCCCACCGAGGGGCACGAGCCTACCCGTATAGGGTGATTAGGCCTTAGTCGTCCACGCGGGCCCAGAGCGGATTGGACGACTTCACACACAACCTTCGAATCTCTTCGCAGGCGTGCATGAAGGTTTCCTCACGATGTTTTCCTTCACCGTAAGAGCGTCGGACATCTGTACCTTCTGTTATTCCATGACAAAAGCGTATGGACAATCGTCCTCTTGCACAACCGACTGCTATTGATAATTTTCCTGTGCGAATATCGACCGGCGCATCATGAGCTTTGTGTATTTGAGCACGTGTATTTTAACAGGGGTCACGTTATTCTGGTGGTTTGTCAAATGCTGGATGAAAGCAATCGAAAGGAACCGAGACCTCCCACGCGAATTGAATCGGTGTGATGCAATTCGATCTAGTTGCTGCGATTTGAATGCCTATTTACGTTGATACGCACCTATCGTTAGTATCCACCGAAAACAACCATGCCATACATATTTACTGATTATATAGAATTTGTTGAAATTAGGGTCGGTAGAGTTAGGCTGTGTAGATTCAGAAGCTTGGCTCTACTTGAGATCTGATATCTTTTTCACAGGGCAATCTTTATGTGATCATCTCGGCAACATTTTACATAAAATGTGTTTGGTGGGATTGCAGTTCTTTTTCTAAGTTGTTGGCAGTCTTTTTAGTGTTTATTTTTTTCGTAAGTAGGTACTTATTAACAGGTTCTTTAGTTACTGTCTAAGCTAAAAGAATGAAAGGGGGGGGGGAGGGCAGCGTGATTGGATCAGTTTCTGAATAAATTGTATCCATTTAATTTAAATGAAAACTGCATATTGTTTTATTGTCTGCCTGGCACGTTATTTGCATAAACAAAGCCGTTCTGCCTACGAGGAAGGGTGTTAAAGCACTGACAACTGCTGGTCTAACGTATTGTAAAATAACGGAAAACTTTTCGCGATATCGTCTCTCACTAAACAATGGTTTGCGATCCAGCGGGCTGTTATGAACGAGCTCACACGTGGAGAGATTTATAAAACTGAAAAATGCATTGCAAGGCTTCGCTGCATTTCGTTTTAATGTGCCAATCCTAGTGCCCATCATAGCACATGTATAATGACATTAACTTATTCCCGTAAGGCTACGTTGTATTCAAATATATTACCTATGTATATATATATATATATATATATATATATATATATATATATATATATATCGTGAGCGCGTTTTAGCAATATTCTAAATTTCGACGACAAAACAAAACGAGTGACATTTTATAGTTATTTTTTTTTTAGTTTGTTCGCGGATATCTTAAACGAACCGATTTTGATGATAATTATTTTGTCTGAAAAAAGATACCTTTATCAAAGGTTGTCCCATGATAAGGTTTGATGATGTCAGAACAAAGGAATTGATTGAACAAAGGAACACAGGAGAACTTTCAAAAATCGTTGGGGCGATTAGTGCGTTGGTATGTTTTTATGTTAAGTATTAATATTAATGACAACTTTCCACACATTAATAAAAATCTAGCAATGCTCTTTCGTCGTGTGGCCTACTCAATAATGCCTTTGCATCTTAGTCAAACAATGCCTTTCCTTTCAATGTTTTGACACAACTCAGAGCAATTTATTTCTTTTTTTTTTACTTAATTACTTAAAATATGATAACTATATAAAAACGATTTTAAAAATGAACTAAAACACTAAAATAATATTAGTTAAATAACTGTTTTATAATTTTAAGTCGGTGCCAAGTAAATCCAGCTGTTTATAGGTATTATCAATCTTTCTTACAACTGACGAAAAAATTATAATTAGTAATTTTAAAGTTTACTGTTCTGTACTGGCAAAAACCATACTGTTATATCTCTATAAGTATATGCTTGTGAAACGCATTAGGATTTTGATTAGAAATATTTTTGGGATTTGGAAAATCTTTAACTGAAACTCAAAATTTTTTTTACGAAAACCCCCCTCTTTTGGGCTATCAATGTATAAGTCCTTAAAAATGAAATGTTTCCGCGAAAACTTCCAAAGTAAAAAATGTGTGCTCCTCCCCTTTACTTCAACCTTTAGCTTTATAATATTAATATCTTCACATAAAAATATTATCTAGCAACTTGAAACAATCGTTCATATGCTCCGAGGTCTATTTATACCGCAACTATTTGATATCGCATTCTTTTACATGAAACATTTTTAAACCAAAGAAAATGGGAAATTGTGTCACGTTATTTCGTCAAATAATGAAAATAAGAAAAGCTCGCTCAGCTTCCCGTATCGATTTCAAGTGAAATCTTATTTATCTGACAACTCCTGGAGTCCTTATCAGTGCAAACAAATGCAGAGTTTTCTCTAGTCCTAACAAATTCTGTATCAGATCTGATTTAACAGATTAACTCTACATGTATGATGCAAATATTGCTCAGAAAATGAGTTTTTACGAAAAATCACGCTTTATTTAAATGTATTTAAAATCACTTTTAGAGATACTAGCAGTTAGATAAATATTTAATAAAGACAATTGAAATAAGGGATCCGCTTTGACTACATATGGTTATTAATGATATGGCAGGGATTCCCGGTTTGATTGTTGGCACTACAATTTTTATCTCATTTGCTTCAGAGTAACAATAAGCGCCGAGATTTTCAGACAATGTTTCAAGGAATAAAGGAAAAAGTTTTACTTAAAAAATGTCAGATAAACAACGCAGCCCATAGTATTAACAACGCATTTTCAAATGTTTTTGGTAAAGAACTGATTATTCGTATGTGCACACGCTTAAATAAATATAAAAAAGTAACTAGAAAATGTGTGCCAAAAAGGATCAATAAGTGTTTTTAGTGAAGTAGATGCTTTGAGAAAATCATAAGCAGCTTCACTCGAATTGTTTGTTGCCTCTTCGCTTGAGTTCCTTGCGAAAATAAAAACACAAACCATCTTTTAAAAGTACTTACATGGAAGAATAATAGTTCAGAATGAGTCGCAATTGGTTCCTAGGTGCGCGCAACTACTCGTATATTACCTTCGACTAATATAGCCCTCGAGTTATTTATTAGAATCTTAGAAAAACCATCATACATTGCGAAAACGATTTTCTCTGTCTATTGCTTAATGGTTTTTTTTTTGGGAGTGCATTGAGTCATTCAATAACCTACCCATAAATTTTACTTAAAGAATTTCTAACTTAATTAGTAATAGTGTTATTTTGATAGTTTATTTAAGATTTAATGCTCAATTCCCAATTGTATGAAACAAGCTTTTGCGTGCGTTTGCGTTTGGAATACTTACTTTGGCCTAACGCTCTCTTTAACCCGCTACTTCGTTTATATAGGTAAGTTAAAATTGCGATATCTCATAAGATATTAATATAAGTTGAATGATGTAAAGAACAGTTTAGTTTAGAAAAAATACTCGTGATAAATAAAGTTATTTGGATGAGGATTATTAATATCATTTTTATGAAAATACCTTCGCAAATGATGCATTATTTTAGAATTTCTTTTAGCAAACAATATGTTATAGGAAGCTAACCTTAAAAAATAGACATATGCTGTCGCGGACTTTTTGTAGACCTTTAAAAGGGGAACAATACTCTAATACATGACTTTTGCGAAACTTTACGCAGCGGAAACTCCAAATTTGAAAAATTCCTCCCGATTTTGAAACATTCTTCATTGCTGCCCCGCTTCTATTGCTCGTAACGTGATGTATAGCCTATAGCCTTCCTTGATAAATAAGCTATCTAACACTGAAAGTTTTTTCAAATCGAACCAGTAGTTCCTGAGATTAGCGCGTTCAAACAAACAAACAAACTCTCCAGCTTTTTTTAATTTACTAACATCTTTTTACTTGCGTGCAGGGTTCAGTGGTATTACAAAATAAGAGTTTATATAAATTGATGTCGCTGAAGTTATAGTCCCATGAATACGTTACGTCTACGTTTATGCATAGCTCTGTGCGTGCACCATGATTGGCATACAATATATTGTCCGAAAGCAAGGTGTGGCGGATTGTCAGCTTAATTGTCCGAAGCCAAATAACCAGGTCGGTCCATCAATCAACCTGGCTGTTCCAATACAAAAGTAGGACACGTGGCGAAGGTGACTAGAAATTAATTTGTCATTCCAGTGTTTCCAATTAGTATAGATTCTACAGTCATTGGTATGTTGGAGTAGAAGAGCGATTTTAGACAGTAAGTACTTCTAAGGCATATATGGAATACACTCTCGCATACACTCTCCGGCTCCATCGAATTAGCACTCGCAAAAGCTTGCTACCAGTGGCTTGATTAGAAAAACGGAAATTTGAAAACTAAATCAAATCAGAAAATTTCGCAACCGAGAGCAAACTTATGGGCAATCAAATGTTCTTGGTATATTACTTGGTACATGGGGCGTAGAATATATCGCACCTTTCATACTATAGGGGCACATCTCAAAAATTAGCGTTTTTAGTTTTACTTATATACGGGCCCAAAATCAACACATCTACATGACGCACTTGATAGAAATTGTCAAAACGTGCAATGAAGCCGCGAAAACTTAGTTCGTGGCTTTGTCACATTTCCGAGAAAAGTGTGATATTTTAATAATACTGGGATAAATTTAATATCCGATAAGTAATTCATAACTAACGGACACACTCTTATTATATTCTATTATTTTCCAATAAATGTTTTTATTAATTTATGACTGATTTTGTGAGAACAGAAGGGCTCAAGAATCTTCAAACGCGTTTTCCCAACACTCATGTTTTTCGAATTGGGCCCCTATAATATGAAAGCTGCGATATGTCAAATTCAATCGCTCTTTGAAGAACTCACTGATTTAGAAATTCTTACATAAATACCGAGCTGTGACAATGTGATCATTTTCAAGAGTAATTAATATATCACGGTGGACAGTACAGAAACGCCCTAGGTGACTTGTTAAAAAATCGCCTTTGACAAAATAGTGTCGTGTTTACATTGCGTGGCGCAATCACAATGCACATCATTGTTATTAACGGAAAGTGAACATTTGTGGGTAGTGACAGTTGCCCTCCGACCTCCGAGTGACGTGGTCAGACCTCGCGTGCGTGGACTTTGACACAAGTGACAAGATTCGAGTGTCGATTGAGTGACAGGTACGTAGAATAAGGATACCTGAGTTTAGCTCAGCTATGGACTGTGTTAAGGTGGTATGTATTCAGTTCATTTTAAGATGATATAATAATCGTTTAATTATTCTCTCCACAAATGACTTGCGATCTTTGTAATAATTCGTCTAATCTTACTAAAAATTTTCTAATTTTAATATTATGATAACATTGAATCGTTACTAAACACCTGATTCGCGGAAAGCATCAATTATATTTTTGGAAATATTATTTCCAAAAATATTTTAATATTGGCCACATAATATACATATCAATAGTACTAGATGGAAATTTCTAGAAATTATTGCAAACATAAAAACTACAATATACTGCAGATTCAGAAGATAGTGTATTGTGAAACATGAGTAGTATGACTACTATTAAAAAAAAATTAAACAATAAAAAAAAACGAGTGCTAAAATATGCGCTGAAAATGGAAAAACAAGCTCTATCGTATAGTGCAAACATTATTATACATTATAATGGTATTAAGCGGGAGACAAACAAATGACAACAATATTGAAAATCAATCAATCCGTTTCGGCTGCAGCAGGGAGCATAGAAATCTACATACATACGTAAATACGCTTGCAAAACGTATTTAATCTTCCTTCGGCAGTCTGGTAATTATTTGTAAAATAAGAATGAAAATGTTAAAGACAAACCTCACTTTATTGTAACATGATATTATCTAGCAACATGGAACAAGTTTTGCACATTTGCAACCATTTGATATCGAATCCCGTTATATTACAGAGAAATCCGATAAACATTCATAGAACCAAAGAAAATGAAAAAACGTGACACGTTATTTCGTCAAATAACGGAACCAACAAAATTCTCCCTCAACTCTCCGTATCGATTTCAAGTAGAACCTTATTTATTTGAAAACTCCGGTGGTCCTTATCGGTGCAAACAAATGCGGAGTTTTCTCTGGCCTGTCATACAATTGAATTAAATACTTGCTCGTGTTTGGTTTCAACCGACTTTGATGGTACTTTGTGGCTATAATGGTAAACTTCACATTTATTTTATAAATATTGCTCAGAAAACTAGTTCTATATGAATGATCACGATTTATTTATATATTTTGAACCGCTTATATACTGACAGTAATAAATAAATTATTGCTAACGAAGTCAGGGATCTATCACTGACTACGTATAGTAAATTCAGCATAATGAGAATGGAAATTTCATTTCGAAATCAAATCAAAAATAATGTATTCAATGTAGGTCAATATGAATTTAGACCTAAATTTGAGTTCCTAAGTATGTTGAAGCGTAACTCAACATCCATTTTGCGGAAAATATTAACAATATCTTTGGATTCTTTGGCAACAGCAACATTTTTAAATATCTTAGAAATCTGCACAAAGGTCGAGCCAATCGCAATTATTCAGCCAATAAGTAAAGTTCTCACTTCGACTTAAAGTCATGGCCGGTGAACTGGTAGCATTGGGTAAAGAGCGATCTAACCGTCGGCCACTCGAAAAATAAACTCCGCTCGTACGATTTCCGTCCAGATTTCATCAAATTATTGAGTCGCCTTTAAATCTCCCTCGGCTGTCTCGGCTGAGCCCCTTTAATTAAGATGTTGATTGATCCCGAAATAATTCAAACAATTGACTTGCGAGTTTTCGGATTTATTGAATGTAACAAGAGCTTGACAATAAACTGAGTTTACGCTCCATCGGACCAGATTTAAGCCGTCGTTTTTGGAATGTAAATAATATTAAAATTTGAGATTTGTGTCTATTTACAAATTGAAAGATAATGAAAACGAAGAGCGTAGTGCTGCGCTGAATCGTATTTATGAGCGTGAAAAATGAAGATTTACACATAATTTCATAGCCGTATATATTTCATAAACTAACTCGTACATATTTCAAAGACTTGGTTCTAATGTAAATACTGCCTATCATCAAAACTAAAGTAATGTTCAGGCATAAGAGTTCAAAATTGAATGCATCCTTTATTATTCAACACCATATTTTTGCCCTTATTATCATGACATTCAATTCTAATGGTATGTTTACTTATATGATAAGGATTAAACACGTATTTTACCGATATCCGACAAATTCTTATTTGTTAAAAAAAACAAGTGAATTTTCTCATCTTCATCCATCCATACTGTGCCCTACAGTTTATTATATAATAAACTGTAGGGCAACTTCTAGTCGCAGTGTAGAGTTTAACAGCTGATCGCACCGGTCAGTACACCGCGTTTTATTTGTCACCCGTATCTAGGTTATTCGGCGACCAACCTCTGCCAAATCCTGACATCCGCAAATCACTTCCCGGTACGTTGTCATTACGCTCCTAGTACATCCAGTGGGGAACACCTCATGTCAATTTATAAATAATCAGGTGCCGTGCAAGTATTTATAGATTTATCAAAGCACTTTGAGTGCTGGAGCTGCTTGATCTAACAGCAGGGCATCGGGAAGTGAGCTTTAATCTGCCCGTTCGCTCGAATGATATTTTGCAACCGTAACGGTTTGTGCTTCTTCGAGTTATGGTGAGTGTTTGTTATAATATTGTTTTGAAACCGGGATCCGGCTACGTATTGAGGCGTTGGTTTCGAGGAAAATGTACCAAACGGACGCCGGTAATTGATTTGTTATTCCCGGTAGAGAATTCCGATGCCTTCAGTTCTAATTTTAAGAGCTTTTAAGATCTTGAAATTCCTGTCGTTAAATATTCAATTTCTATCGCTATCAATAATTACTTTGTGTCGGAAGTAGCTTAGATTAGTTGATTGCACTTTAAATACATTATTCCTGAATTTCCGAGGACGTAATTTAAAAACGGATTAGGCAACGAATTTGTGATATCACTAAAACTGCCTCATAAAGTAAAAATGTTACTAAATCAGATACAAAGAGAGGGTCTCAAATATTTAAAACTCCTTATTAACATATGAGCTGAGCAGAATAGTTTTACTAATCCGGTACATAATGTGTATCTACTATACGTCAACGTTGGTATTACCCTCCATATAGTGAACGTAGAACTGAACCGGGAATATTCTGGAAAAATATTTTTCGAGTGTTCCCGTTAATATCGCGGGTCGAGCGGGACATCGCGCAAATATAAACAAAGTGCACGACACGGAGAATCCTCGGCTTCCGAATAATTTATTGCTTGTAAAGATGCGACTTCATATTATTTGCTTTCCTTTTCCTCCGTTTTTGCCTTATTAGAGCCCTTTGAGCGACTTGTGACTGAGCACTTTTGTGAAAGCTACTTACTCATTGCTTTTCAAAATAATAGTTGTTATATTTTTTTGGTTTGCCTACTGGAAACGTTGGGTTTTCCTTACACACACCAAAAAAAATACTGTGCGGTGTTTTTGGCTTTCTTGCTTTTTCATGAACAGATCTTACATTATGTTTTTTATTCAAAGATTGCAAACTGACCAAATAAGTATTAATAGGTTTTGAATATCTTTAAAGTGCGCAAAATTAAAATATCCTATAAACAATAATAACCTTAGCAAATATTTCACGTGATGGGCAACACGTTTCATCGCACGCAAAAGTAATGAAACAGATAGTCCACCTGAGTGGCAATGTTATCTAGAGCCAAATTGAACTCATTTCAAACAATATTAGAATTTATAATGTAATTGAAGATTAAAATTCTTTAACATGTTCAGCGGTGTCGTTTACCATCAGATTTTCTGGTTTTCACAAAAGGTAGTAAATAATTGAATTTATAACGTTTTTTATGCATTCTTCTTCATCATCATCAGCTCATTAAACGTCCCTACCGAGGGGCACGCGCCTACCCGTATAGGGTGATTAGGGCTCAGTCGTCCACGCGGGCCCAGTGCGGGCTGGCCGACTTCACGCACAACCTTTGATTCTTCATAATGCTAATTTTCATGTTCGTTTTCAGCGGAAGCGCCGACGAACGATGTGCTAGGCAAACCTCCGACAAAGTCCCCGGTTTCTTCGCCAGCACCAGTCAGCAGTCCACAGGGAAAACGTAAGTTTCTACCAGTATATATTTATCATTCCCTTGGTGATAGGTAAATAAAATAAATAAATATCCACTGACATTCACACTTCTCCAAGCCCCAAGTTAAGCGTGAAGCCTGTTTTTTAGGTACTAAACAACGGATAAACATACTTATATATATATTTTGTAAATACATACATACATAGAAAACACCTAGACCATTACAAACAAACATGTTCATGCACACAAATGTGTGTACTGCCCGGGGATCGAACCCGGAACCCTAGGTGTTGCAGTCGACGTCTCAAACGCAACACCAAATGGGTCGTCAAAATAGGTGATTCGCCTGCGGTGGCAGATGCAATGTATGTGGAAATTATTAATGGTAGCTGCTATTATTTTATTTATTAGTGCACACAGATTAGTACGTCTTTCTTTCCTTAGTTTTAAGGTGTTTCATACAGGTGTAATGCACTGATACATGACCCTTACCCGTCAAAACTGCCCTGCGCCTGACACCCGAGAGGACAGATTTAACGTCTCTTTATTCTCAATAATTTTATTAGCTACAGTGCCCTCATCCCAAAACACAGAATCGTAAAACACTCTCTTATTTCCGATATCTGGCACTGCAGTGGTACCTACCTAGTCGACTCAGTAACGAGTCTACCACCTAGTAAAAGTACACATTTTTTAAACAAGCTAAGACGCCCAGACAAAAAAAAAACAACATGAACTTTATTTTGAAGCATGTAGAACACATTACAGGAAGTCACAAAGCTCCATTAGCGGTTACATTAGGCTTAAGATAATATTGAATTAATAAGTGGCATAAATACAAGGGTTTATTTATGACTTACGCCAAGGGTTTACCTGTTACACTGACAACTATTTAACCCTTTGAACGCCGGGAATCCAGATACAATACGAAATCTTTTGCGTCTGGCGCCTTAAGGCGTCATTGGCGTGCAAAGGGTTAATGTATTAACTGAACTCTTATAAAATTGTAAAAAAATTTCGACATAGAAAATGTCGATTTAAGACAAAGTGATCGACTTTCGAAAATCGATTGAATCGTGATATACCTAAACAAATATCACCCAATTTGATAGTTTTCATATTTTATCCTGCTCAACACAGCTGTTTTATATTTATCTGCTGGTATCACTGACTTTAAGACCGGGTTTGTCTATAACCAACCTATGTGGAAGTTCCTTTGAACTCACATAAATCATGTTCTGGGGAATCGATTTTGAACATTTGGAACGCTATTCCTTCTCATTCTTGTGTACTGTACTACCAGAGCCTTTGAGGTTTGACGCTAAAACATTTACATGCTGTGATAACTTATTCTGTTGTTTAAGACTCCTAATGGCTATTTCTTGTTTTCGTTTACTTATTATCTCTGAAATGTAGAATGAAATGCAAATATGCTTTTATGCATTGAAATATAACCTATATTTCTATCTATTCATACAAATAAAATTGGAGTGTCTGTTTGTAATATTGTAATAACAATTTTTTTCTTCAGGCATATGAATATCTAAAGGTTACATACACCAAAACAATATTTTTGAATTTTTTGTCTGTGTTTGGTCCGGGTAATCTCTGAAATGGCTGAACAGATTTAGACGGGACTTTTCTGGCAGGTAGCTGATGTAATAAGTGAAAACCTAGACCGCTTTTATTTTTGAAAAATCCTTATTAATTAGAAAAAAAAGTAATGTTGAGCTGTGTTTTACTGTGGGAGAATATCGTATACCGCGGGGCACAGGTAGTTTAAAAGGTTAGCTGGTTAGGAAAATTAAACAGCCTTTGTCCAAGAAAATACAAGGAGGTCTCTGCGCTGTAGTGGGACGTTACAGGGTGGTGATGGTAAATTTAAGAAAAAAATTTCAACCAAGCTATTCAATTTAATTTAATACAATATAAGCGGGGTTCCGCGATTTTGCTCGAGATATAAGATTTATTCCCGTGTCAGCGCACTCCATACTAAATTGTTTAAAAATCGCTTCAGCCATGTATTCATACACGCAAACTTTTACCCTTATTAGTACGATATTGTGTACCTGTCTTATAGTGACTTGAGTCATTCTTTATCGTTGACCTCGTTGCGTGTTTATCCCAAGCGAGCCCTTTGTCTCCGACCACATCGGGAACGAATTCCCAAACACGCATTTAAACTTTGTTTTCATTAACACTAAGGGTTTCGGTTACAGCTGACCCTAAATTCATTCGGTGTGTAATTTCTGAACTGGTTCACTGTGATTCTCGTGTAATAATGGAGTTTGTTTAGTCGATGTAAGCGGCTTTAATACTTACCTGTTTAGTGTTTGTTATATTAATCTTTGCAAAGGCACAGCAAAGGTTCTGAGGTTAACTCTTAGAAGGAGCTGTCATTATTGTTAAAGCGATAACTCCGTTAACTTTAATATGTTTATAATGTCATCATCATCATCATCATTATCATCAGCTCATTAAACGTCCCCACCGAGGGGCACGGGCCTACCCGTATAGGATGATTAGGCCTAAGTCGTCCACGCGAGCCCAGTGCGGATTGGACGACTTAACACACAACCTTCGAATCTCTTCGCAGGCGTGCATGAAGGTTTCCTCACGATGTTTTTCTTCTCCGTAAGAGCGTCGGATAACGTACATATATTTTCGAAAATTCGAAAACACATTGGTACGTGTCGGGATTTGAACCTCAACCCTCCTGGTAGGAAGGCGACAGTCCGCACCATTGAGCCACCGACGCTCTATATAATGTTTATAATGTAGATGGAACTAATTAATTTAAATATTTTATGATCTTTTTATCTATAACTAATGTTAATTCAAGAGAGTCTTTCAAAGATCTAATTGAATAAAGTCGATATTTTAATTTGTATAACCTACATGAAAATGTTGAGAATTTGATAAACACGATCTTTGGGTTAGATATAACTAATGAAAATTTTAAATTTGTATTCTGTTAGTGTGCCATGAACATGTTACAGGTTTCGCTAATATAGCGGTTAATATCACCTGTTCAATATAAAAGTGTCGTAGGTACATTATCTGAGATTTTCGTCAACAAAATCACTTTTTACCGGAGTATGTGTATCTCGAGAAGTGAAAATTTGGACTTAATGCACCTATGTTTATAAAATATATAATGTTCATCTAGTATTCTTATTTAATTCATAAGTATCTGTTAGCCTGTATTCTAGCCCTCAGAGTAGCTTAACCACAAACAAGACCTTGTCAAACAGAAACTTTCTTGTTAAAAATGTATGGGTATAAACTTTTGTTTTTCACAACTACTGTTTTGCCAGCGGGCATTTGTTATTCTGTATACAAATAATGGTCTCTCCTATTTCGTAAAACAGGGACCAATGTATTATACGCTGGTCAGTGGATTAGCAAGTGAAATAGGCGATTGTGAGGCGGCGACCTAACGTATTTACCCTGCGGTCGAGTTTGGTACTAAAGATGTAAGTCACCGAACTATTGAGTTGTATATAAACGATTTATATAACCGCAATGACATAAGATATATAAACCTGTTCGTTTGCACCGTATAGCTTTAAAAAAAGTTACCTTTCACTTTGCTTTGAGCTATTAGCAGTAGTTTGATGTAATTTGTCCTGATCTCAAGGGGGCAACCTCTCATTTATCCGTGGTGCATACTAATAAACATTATACTAAGATTAGGCGACCTGCCAAGACGCACTGGATAAATGTATCAGTTATTCATTCAGGTTAAGTCTGACATTGGATTTTATGACATGACTAATATGGTAATGACGACTCGTAATATTTTTTCATATCGGGATGTGTAAGGGGTTGAAGGATGACTACACCATAATACATTTGCATACATGGTTCGTAATAAGCAACACAATTATAATAACTAAACATCATCATCAACTAAACATCAGATTTGTGATTACTAAACATCAGGTAAGTTTATCTATTTGATTGCTAAAAATACATCGAACCATGTTTTTTGGTACAAGGTCATAATAAGCGATTTTTACCACAGAGCTTAATAAGAGTAAGTTTTAACTGAAGCAATCCTCAGGATTTTCAAAAATTGCGAACTTCTGAATGATTGTAGGTCTTCTACAGTTCGATACTTGATACAATTCCGGAGCGATACGACCTGACGTCCTTAAAAAATACAGCGTACACTCTTTTAAGGGCCGGCAACGCATTTCTAGGACCTCAGATCTTGAAAATGTTCCTGGGCGGCGCTGTCACTTACCATCAGGTGAAATGTATGCGCGTTTGCCTCCAGTTTAATTAAGAAAAAAATACCTAACAATATTGCAACGAACCAATCGCGTCGATGAAAGTGCTACTTTCAATATATCGGACATATTTTCCCATTCGATATTGCTTTTACAGTTTATTTTCTGAACCGTAAGCTGGCTGCGCGGTGCACCGGCCAATAAATTCTTATCACACCGTGTTCCGTTACAATTCTTTTTGAGGCGAAACGTGTCAAACAAACACGGAACTTCGCACATGCATTTACAAGTTCCGTTATTACCTTATACCCTTTGACATAGTGCCAAAAAGAGCGCCAGCGCGGCTTGGCATTCTGTTCCGGATCTATGCGGTGATTATGTCATGCGTACCAATAACACGTTTGTTATCCAACGTTCCGCGCAAACAAATATCAAATGTACACTTTTTATTGTCACACTGTGTCCGAGGGTGGATATTTCTGGAAGATCGCTAGTGCATGTTTACCCGACTCCAGGCGCATACGGTTCTCGTTTGCGTCACGTTCTATTTTCAAATGTTTATTGCCTACCTTGGTGTTTTGCTGGTCAACAGCAAAATCGATGATGTGACCTTTTCTTCTTTGGTTTGCAATTGGAAGAGCGTCATCACCGAAGTCTGCCAATGATTTGCGTGTTTTGATCACTCGTTGAGGAAAAGTCTCCTCAAGGTCTTTTGTTGAAGATGTTTATCTTATTACTCATTATCACAGTGTAAATCTGCGTATCCTTATATTACTTATATTTGTAGTTCAAGTAACAAAGGATAATATTTTTGATAGTGACATGTTGACAAATAGTCTTTGCCTGATGACGAATTCTTTGAAAACGAGTCATGCATGCTAAGCTGCATGAGCTCATACCAAAGTATGGTACCTTCTACATACATTTCATTAATATCCCCAAGGAGAACCAGGTTCATTACAGTTTTATATACATACAGTTTCATTATACATGGTTTTACCTAAAGTGTGAACACGAACGAGCTGGCTTGACAGGCGTTATAGGGACAACGCTTTGCGCTTTGTTTGCGGGTGGAACGGCGCCACCCTAGCCGGCGTGGGCCTTTGTCACGAGTCCCTGTAGGTTCAACCAGTGCTTATTCGCGTTTTCGGCACGTACCCGGTCGTTTTTTTCCCCAAACATATACTAGGTTACCTAGCCCATTCTGCAACGCTTTAAGCCGAGTTTCGCGTTTCACTCTGGGGCACCTTCAGGCTTGTTGCATATTGTTTTAGGCTGAGAGCCACCTGAGCTCGCCAATCATCCAGTGAAGCTGGGAAGACCACGTGCGGCCAACAGCGATAAGTCATACCGAATAAAACAAGTTTTGATTTGCCGAGTAAGTGTGGTTTTGTGGAGGTCTAAAACCACCTTTACCCTTGGTCAACAAACCACTCATTGGTGTTTCGCAGTTACGAATGTTCACAGGTGCCGGTATTGCTTTCTATCATAGATTTAAATCTATGCTTTCCATAAGGTAAATCATCGGCACCTTTGCGCATGTATGTAATAAAAAAAAACAAATGACATTTGACAGATTTTTTTTAAAGAGTAATGATCGCTTCCTCACCTCCTACTACTGTATGCACAGAACAAGTAGTCTTAGTGATATTCCTCAGTCACTTTTAAAACGTAGCGCATGAAGGAGGCTCATGGTAGTTATTTTACGAGCTATGATCACTTGACTGGCCCAAAATTAGAACTATTAAAATTAAGCTAACATATGTGAATTCTATTCAAATGTAAGACTGTGAAGTGGGACTAACAGTAGCAGGTGAGAAAGTATTTAGTATTAGGAATAATACGAAACATAAAATACGTACATTTTTAAATCAAATAATGTATTAAGTTAGTACAGGTAAATATTAGATTTTAGTGCACTTTGAGGTTGAAACGAGTCTGGTGGTGGCTGGATTAAATTGAAGCAACACTGTCAATTATTTTCTTGATTTACCTTTAATAAGCTTACAAATAATATGCTTTTCAAATAACTTTGAAGTACCGTTGCTGACGAATTTCGCATACCTATCATGTTTCGGAAAATAGATTTGTTTTATAATTTAATTAATTTATAATTTAGCAAAATGGCTCATGATTACCCTGATGGTACAATACAATAACTGTTCTCAGAGTAATAGTATAAAATTGCTTTATTAAATCAGAGAAAATATATGGTTTAGAAATTTTTAACATTGGTTGCATTGAATAGCCTCCGGAACAAACAATGAAAATGATATTTTACCTTTTCATGCTTCTTCATTCCCGACTGACATAGGATCTATTATATTTAAAAACTATCGGTCCATACTAAAACTTCAATACTCGTGCGTAGCCAGGGCGCATCGTTAGTTGACTATATCTAGAGACGTCATTATGTCTATCCTAGGTTAAACAGTTGACATCGACATCAGCGCTAGTAATTCATTATATCCATTAACATAACTATGTTTAGTATGAGTTTAAAGCACATACGAATACACGCGACCGTTCCTAAAATAAACTGGACTTGTAGAATTGAATGAGTCTGAGTCCAGATTTAAAATATCCAGCACAAGAACAATAGTCTTGACCTATTTCTCGAGTCTTACTTTTATGTATTCGAAAAGTTCCAAAGTGATTTATGGAGAATGCCCAATTGCAACTTTAATACGTGAGAGTTGCCGCTCATGTGGAATTATTTGTTGTGACCTCGATGGCATAAAGCCAAAAAAGTTGTTCAAATTCAGGTTATATTTCCAAAAAATCTGAATAAAAATAAATATTAAGAACACCTTAGTGTGCAGTCTTAGGAGAGATGCTGGTTTTGATGTTTTTCATTTTATGATACTGAAGCCAACCATCACAGCTTTACTGGTTATGAGTAAAATAATCTAGAAGGCCAGATTGGTGCATTTTCGGAGTTAATTTAATGCAATTGACTACTTATTATGTTTGAAGTAGTTAAAACGTTATCATTCAAAGCCTTCATCATGGTCTCATTCGATTTTAATAGGTATATATTTCTACTACGGTAATCGTAAATATTTGTACCTAGGAACGTATGATATTGCGTCACCTTAAATACTCTGTGTCTGTTTAGAAACAGATTTGGCACACTACTAAATATTTCAGTGATTACATATGTAACATTTTTGGGACGTGTGTGAACTCATAACTTTTTAACAAGTCGTGTTAAAAGTGTCATTAATGAGTGTCTATGTTTTGGCTGTAGTGTTTTGTATAGTTGTGAGTTGTGACACAACAGCGAAATTAATATCATTAATACTACTACTACAAAACAAAAGATAATGAAGTTATTTAAAAAAAAAACTATAAACTCCTTTCTGAATTACTGAAAATAAAATTATGACAACAGATAGTATTGTAAATAGGAAGATGTAAACTCCATCCTTTTTCTAATGAAAAACAAAACAAAACACGTTATGAGTTTACGTAGGTTGTTATGTAAGTATGCCAACGGTAACTAGATAAACATTTGATTGGTCGTAACTACATACGCTTTACCAGTGGAAATGGTCAATCAGTCTAGATGACCTGCATGCAAGTCTAGATACGGCTACTTTTAGACCAACCTGATGTGGAAACCTGGCATTTTCTTCCTGTTAAGCCTTGTTACGGTTTTGCAATTAATTCTTAATGTTACGGTACTACGTTAATACAAGATAAAAAGGCAAAATGTGTCTTGTTTCACAAGAAATTTCTACTTACTTTTACACCAAACAAATACTTTACACGCCAAAGAGTATTTTGCATTCTATCTCAATCTAAAACTACATAAATTGTGTTTTGTTTATTTAATATCTCAAGGTTTATTAGATAACGAACGTTATCATTTAGAATTCTGTATTTTGTTTATTTAGATATCAGGGATATCTTATGCATTGGCATTTTGTAATAGTAATTAATAAATGCACTTAACAAATCAATACAAGGTCACCTTCAAACACTTTAGGTCTTGCTTGAATGATGTCATAACAATAAAAACAAACCAGAGAGTACACGAGTTTTTAACCACAATCGTTTTATTTCAAGTTCACAGTAAAAATCAAATTGATAATGACATTCATTATAGAATAGAAACAATCATATTGCTCACACAAACTGAATCCATTGTTTCGCCTCATATACAATTTAATTATTTTGTGTGCGTCCCGTCTAATTCCTAATACGTACCACCATAATGTTTTATTCCGCCCCGTTATTCATCCCTAAAATAGTCAGTTTGCGTGTGTGCAATATTAATTAGCGATCCGATTTACATAGTGGCCGATAATACGGGCATGGCACGAGTGTGCGACGACGGGCGAGCTCAGCTCGCAGGCGGCGCGCGCGCACTCGCGGTCGCGTCTCCGTGTAAAAATAAAGTCCACGCCGCGCTCGTGTACTTCCAACCCATTTATAATTATCAGTAAATCGCTGCGCTAGCGCATGACTGCCGCGATCGGCGACCGCTCGCCGAAAAGGAAAAATACAATCGCTCACCTAACGGCCCTCTTGGCCCTTACACACAAACTAATACAAACCTAGTGATACCGGCGGTCAGCTGCGCGTGTGACTCCTACGCAGAAAACGCCGGTGTGACGGAAAAAGCATCAGAGCGCGCTCTATCGGATATGTGTGAACAGTGATTGTGATTCTGTGATAGTGATAACGTTGTATTGTAATATAAACATGCCTGAAAAGTCTAAGCGTCGTAGAAACAACAAGAATAAGAGAAAAAATAAAAACAAACCCGATTGTAACAAAAATGAAAACAGTGAAGTGAAAGAGACTGGCTCGGTTGAATCCGGCAGTGTTCTAAGTTTAGAGTCTGAGGAAAATATTGAACCTTCAGATTTGCAGTTGTGCACAGGAGGCAATAAAGTCGAACCGCCTCCTGTAAACTCATTATGTGTAATACAGAGCAATTTAATAAACCAAGGTAATGATGACAATTCACACCAGGATCTGAATAATAATAGCGAAGAAACAGTTGTTTGTGATACTGTGTCAATTTCGAATGAACATTTAAATACACATAATTCTGAAACGTATACAGTTGAATCTCCAGATCAATCGCTTAAAGCTAAACCTAAGTTAAACTGTAAATCAAAAAGTAAAAGCTTAGATAATGATGATGACACAAAAATTGAAGAAATAACAGACGATAGCTATAATCAACTCGATGATGACAATACATTAGCTGTCATTGATAGTAACATACTAGTAACTGATGTAGACTCTGATGTAGAATGGGAGAAAATTGAAGAAGGTTCGAGCCTTGATGCTAAAGAACTTGCAACTGGAACTTTATCTGTAACGACTATGCCCTTAAATGTGGCACAATGCGAACTTACAAAGACTCTCACGCCAGATGAAGAAAAATCTTTGAGGCATTATTTGCAAACTCTAAACCTTTCAACTAGCCCGAATGTTAATGCGATTGAAATTAAAACAGAGATTGAACAAATAATAAATCGAGAAATAAGACACAGATTGCGTAAAAAAGGATTAGCTGAAGATGTTATACCAACAAGATTAGGCCCGCCACGAATATTAGATGTGATCGATGAAGAAGGCAGCAGTGAATCATCTTTGACGTCTCGAAGACAGTCATATTTAAGTGATAAAAAAAGCGATAATGAAGAACTTGAAGACGATGTTTTTGAAGATAAAAAGGGCGACATTCAAAATCATAGCTCTAAATCGACCGTATCTCTACGCCGAAATCATAACACAATAGGACGTTTAGTACCACAAGAATGTACTTTAGTTGGTGCTAAGTTAAAGGAACCGGAATTTGCTGAAGCGCGCGGTGCTTGGACTATGAAAACTGTAGAAGAAATGAAAGGCGCCGAAGTGGTTTATCTTACAGATTCTTCTAGTAGTACTAGTAGTTCTGTTCATGAATTATGTGAAGATACAGATAACGGCGAAGAAACAGATGTTTCTATTCGAATGATAACACCCACCATTGAAGTAACGGATACAGACCACTTATTAACCAACACTTTCATACAAGATTCAAATAGTAATAAGGATGTTACTGAAGTTAATGATTGCAATAATATTCCCAACTCGGACATACAAACAAACTCAATCAAACCTCACCCTGACCCCATAGATAATAACTATGAACTTAATTCTCATGAAATAGTTGTGGCATCTATTGACAACATTCAAACAAATCTTTTTGTAAAGGACATAGATGAAAAAAACAATTCGAAAAAAATATTGCAGGAAGTAAAACTAAAAGATACAATAGAAAATGATAAAATATCAAGCAAAGAAAAATCTAATGATGATTACAAACTTGAAATAAAAGTCCTTAAATGTGAATTAAACGACGCGATAAACAACTTAATTCAAGAAGTATGTTCCGATACAGAAAATAATGAAGAAAAAGATAATTTTACTCGTCAAGATTCTTCGAGTAGTATTGGTTCCTCACAGTGCACAGCTAAATATAATCCTACATACTCTTCCTTGACTGACGTTTCTAATATGCATGACGAAAAAAGCGATGCTCCAAAAATAGCAGATAATATTCAAGAAAATAGTATTACTAGTCATGTTAAAGATGTATTTAAATGTGTTACAGGAGTGTCAACACAAAAAAAGGGACTCTGCATCTAACTTCACCAGTCAACCTTCTGCTTTAAGAGACATTTGCGTTCAGAGAATTGCTACGTTACCATACGGGGAGAAAATATTAGAAGAATTAGCATCGGTCTCTGAACGATTGCAAAGTATCAATACTATTGGTATAACAACTCAAAATCAGAGAAAAGATTATCCTAAAAACATGCCATATTATCCATTACCCGATGTTTCCAGCATTGAAAAAGTAACATTACCTTTGCATCAAAAAGAAATGCCACCTCCTCCTGTACAACCTAGAAAATCGTCATTGAAAAAATCACAAGACGATCATCATTGGTCTGGGGTGCCTACCAAAGTGGAACCCGTTTACATTTGTTTGTCGCCATCCCAAAAAATGTTGATGGAGAAAACTAATACAGTTATAACAAAAGATGATGCCTCTCAGCTAGTAGATATACATAGGAAGTACATTGATCGTAGAGGTTATAATGAACCTAGCAATAATTCGAAGATATCACAGAATGATTATATGGATCCTCCAATAGTACCATTTAAATCACAAACAGGCAGTCGTCTGTTAGCTTTGATTCGAGATCCAGCGGTTACCTCTAATATCAGTTCATCAGTTAGCAGTTTAAATAACTATAGCTCTGAGAATCTCAAAAAAGATTCCTCTCGTTCAGAGTTTATTTCTAAAGCTAAAGATAAGTTCCGAGACTTTTCTGGTAATTTCAAACCAATACCACCGCCCAGGCCTAAGAAGTATTCATCTTCATATTATGAAAGTGATGAAAGTTCAGACTTTACAGATAATTCGCTTCGATCAATTAAAAGTGAAAGGAAAGTTTTTCATTTTTCCACTGGAAATTTAAGCAAAGATATAGAAGATGATGTATCATCAATACAAAATATGCATAGATATTACACCAATGTGCGTGATCATATTTCTGATGTCAATCGCCCTAGAAGACCATCGCTGCCTAAAGATTTATGTGATCAGCAAATGGAGTATATTCGTCAAAAAGAAAAAGAAGTTGAAGCTGAAATCAAAAGGCTAGAATCAGAAAAGCTTAATATATCCTCAACTGAGAAAAGAGGTCCTCGTGCACCATTAATTAAAGAAAATGAAACGGTTAGCTATAATATGACTTTAGATAATCTTTTTCATTTTCACGCAAGCAAGATGTTTCTTTTGATAAACATTCATCGGAGAAGCTGTGTAAGGGCAAATTGTCGTCACAATTTAGCAGTAGTCAAGAAGAGTTGCTCCGTGAGAAAATGTATTCCGAATATGTTACTCAGATGGCGGAAAGAGAAGAAAGAAAACAACATAAAATAATAAAAATCACAAACCCCTCAACTAATAATAATAAATCAGTATCTAAAAGTATGTCGGCTCTCGATATTCTGGACTCTAAAGTGAATAATCGAATCGAAAAGGAATTTATATGCAAAGCTAGGGAGAGATGGAATAAACTAGGTATAACTGATCCTGAGACTGAAGATGAGAGGGATAAGGACGTATATAGGGAACCAAAAGTGGTAGAACATAAAATTAAAGTGATTGAAGCCGGCCAAGAGCGGGACGTTAAAAGGTTGCCAACGCATTTACAAGAATTTGTGAGTTTCACTGCGAAACAAAAGGAACAGGGGACTGGCAGTTCTGGTGAGTCAGGCTCGACGTCTGCATCCCCGCACGTTGTGATTTTGTGTGCAGTGATGATTCTTGTGATAGCGATTGGAAAATACTTTATGCGCCTCTTAAGAAATAAGTGATTACTAACACTATGTACTTTTGACTGTTAGTGTGTACTTAGTATGTTTGTATTTGTTTTGCATGGATGTTTGTCAGTCAACTCATTTATTCAGGTTCATGAAGTATTTTAGTCTCGCCATGATTTATCGGCAAACATTACTACGAAATGATAAGGTAAGTTCAAATTCCAGATGCTCGTTATTGTTTTCCATCTATGAAATGGATTTGTTTGATGAATCTTTACAAGTATGTTGCTTTACTATAAATATATATTCAATATTCCGTAAATATTGATAAAGTTTTAAGTTATTTTGAAACGACATAATCCATTGTAATATCTAGTATTCCAGGTGTTACTATTTTAATGTAAAAGAATAGAAAAGCTTATTGAAAAATATTTTTTGATTAATAAAACAGCGTCCTTACCACGTCATTTAGTTAATTTATTTTTAACACAGATAATGACATTTATATTATTATATATTAAATCCATTCGTATTTGGATCTATTTTTGTGCAATTTTTAAATCGAGATCTTACCGTTGTTTTACTTACGAATTTCTTGATTTTTTTTTAACCTACTAGCGCTATATGACACATCACGTGTCCTGGTGTTAACAGCGTAATGAAACTGAGGATAATCTAATCATTACCAGTAGCGATATCACTGATGATGTATTATAAATTAATATTGATTACAAAATTATTTAACAAACTTTCAATTTCCACTGACTGTCGTTTACGATTAAATCTTGTGCAAAACCAGCGTTAGCTAGGTTCAAAACGGCTGGGTCGATATCAGCTGAGCTACTTCCTATTGCTAGAATTACTAGCTATGCCTACTGTTACTACTTACCAATGTTATAATTATTATGAGAGCAAAAACCTAATTATTATTTGAATACATTTTTTATTCGTTTCAAATCTTTTGCAAGTAGGTATGAATGACAGAGAAAGTATCAATATATTCTATAAATAAAAATCCATTTGTAATCTAATAAACATCCATTTGTAATTATAAATGTTGTGATTTGGCAAAAATATGGAACACTTTTCGGTAACGGTTAAGTAGTCAATGCACTTGGAAGTTAAAATAATAAGAAAACATTTCAATGGAAGAAATACATTTCCTAGTTTAAACCTTAACTTATTAATTGATTATTTAGCTTACTGAATGCGAGAGATTATGATCCCGCCGGATCAGCAAGTTGAAGTGGCAGTGGGCTGGTCACGTATGTCGCAGAACCGATGGCCGTTGGAGCAGACGAGTTCTGGAGAGGAGACCGCGTCTCGGCAAGCGTAGCGTAGGACGCCCTCCGGCCCGATGGACCGACGACTTGCGAAAGGTGAGAAAAGCGGAGGACCGGGATATCTGGCGCAAAATGGGGGAGGCCTATGTCCAGCAGTGGACTGCGATAGGTTGAATAGATAGATGCGAGAGATTATTCAAATCAAGGTCAAAATAAAATTAATCAAGCTTCGCATACAAATTGAACAAAACCAATTCAGGAATCGTTATATAATGCTCGTAGCCTCATTTACAAAAGTACCTCAGGACCTATATTTCTCAGGACAATTTGCCGTCATGCGAATGTATACACGTGTAGTCGCGTAAATATGTGCACAGTTTAAATCGGTGCTTATAAAATTCCAGGCCGTGTAACATTGTTATTTCAACATTAAGTAAATGTTTCAAATGCTGCTTACCCATTAAATATATTCGCTTACATAAAAACTCCGTTTAAATATAAAAAATATATGATCAATATCATTTTGATAATAACAAAGCGCTATGCGTTCCGCATTACGAAAATATTCGAATGAATGCACCATGAGAATATTTTCGGAATTAAACATGAACTTAACCACGATTTTGATATACGGCAACATAACAGCAAACCGCCTACATGCGCTAGGTCGTTGGTGGAGGCTGGATAAGAAAAGCGGAGTACCGAAATAGGTTGAAGAGAGAGTCTTTCCGATTTAAAAAATTTAGCCTACAATTTTAAATCCAACGTCCCCATTAATATAAATAATTCTAACAAGGAACAATATAGGTTTATTGTTCCATAGATATAGGATTGCGCTAATTCTTAATCTACGTATTTTTATACCGATTACAGACTAATGGTAATGTTGTCTGTGTCAAACACCGTCACTTAAGTACATTAATTATTCCGAATTAAAAATCAACCTTCGTCGACCTTTGCGTTTCTGTTATTATAATTACTGGGCCCGAATGATAAAAAGCAGATATGTCACCAGTACGCGCATTGTAATGACTTAAAAACGACCCAATTGGGTCATTTTTAGTTGGTCTGCATCGAGCGCAGCAAAGGACATGTTACTCCGTTTTGTATGTGTACTTCATTATCATCATCAGCTCATTGAACGTCCCTACCGAGGGACACGAACCTACCCGTATAGGGTGCATAGGCCTAGTCGTCCACGCGGACCCAGTGCGGATTGGCCGACTTCACGCACAACCTTTGAATCGCTTCGCAGGCGTGGGCAGGTTTCCTCACGATGTTTTCCTTCTCCGTAAGAGCGTCGGATAACGTGCATATAATTTCGAAAATTCGAAAACACATTGGTACGTGGTGGGCTTTGAACCTCAGCCTTCCCGGTAGGAGGGCAATAAACCACACCATTGGCCACCGACGCTTTGTATGTACTTACTTAATAATTTGTTACTTTTCACTTGAAACCGGCTGGAGGCAATATAATTAAATTTTGTCGTGGAGTAAAATGATACCCTGATTAACACAGGCTACGTTTACTGCACAAAATATATTGGGGGCACAGAAAATTAATAGATGCGATATACAGTAAGGCAAATATTACTACTAGCTGTATCTTGCCCATCAATCTCTGATAATTAAAGAGCTCAATCTGGGGCCAGCGAGCCCATTGCAGACACTATAACAATAGAAATTCAATTAACAATGGCCGTACTATATAATTTTGGATAACCGCCTATTGGGGATTATAATACTCGTAATCAAGCTAGCGTGCAGTTTAAAGAGGTAATAATTAATAAATAAATATCCATTGACATTCACACAGCGCCATCATCCCAATATTAAGCGAAGAGTAAGGTTACTAAACAACTGATAAACAGGCTTAAATAACTTTCTTTTTGTAAATACATACGTACACATTATAATATAGAAACACTGTCTGCACTGCCCGGGAGTCAAACCTGGAACCCTTAATGTAATAGCCGACGTCTCCAACCGTACACCAGAAGGTAAAATAAACAACAACACCGTGTCGTAGCAAATTGTTGAGCCATTTTTAGCAAATTAAAATCTGATTATGATTAATTATGATTAAGAGCGTCGGTGGATCAATGATGTGCACTGTTGCCCTCCTACCGGGAGGGCTGAGGTCCAAATCCCGCCACGTACCAATGTGTTTTCGAATTTTCGAAATTATATGAACGTTATCCGACGCTCTTACGGTTAAGGAAAACATCGTGAGTATCCATATCCCCATAGCTATGCGGGAAGGCCTGTGAACTGTGATCGGAGTAACTAGACACTGTGAATGATAAGAAATAGCTCAATGATTACAACGCCATTCGCGAATGAGAATGTCAAATATATGTCGGCCAGCGGCCGTGAGTCCGCAGTGTGACGAATGAGTTCACAAAACAATGTTGAGTTTACACATTTTCCAGGTTTCATTTATTACTATTTGTAGTTCAATAACAAGTTATACTTTAGTTGTATTGTTTTGTATCTCTTTCTCTTGAACATATCGCAGTACGATGCTGGATTTTTTTTATCTTCTATAGGCACACATTTGACCGCCATCTCATCTGATTGTAAGTGAGGGAAGATCGAACAACTTGAATCGGAACAATGACTTCAAACTGTCGCAGTTAACTAATTTAATATAATGTACAATATTACATTACGTTTAAGGAAATCATCGTGAGGAAACGCCTGCGTAGAGATTCAAAGGTTGTGCGTGAAGTCGTCCAATCCATACTGGGCCCGCGAGGACGACTAAGGCTTAATCACCCGTTACGGGTAGGCTTGTGCCCTCGGTGGGGACGTTTAATGAGCTAATAATGATGATGATGCATTTCATTATGAATTAAAATAATTGTAGTAGCTCCTAGTTTTTAAACTTGTAAGAATTGTTCATCGGGTCTGCCCAATACATTTACATTAAAAATAAGTTGCAAGTAAATGTTGGTCCCGGCCACAGACATCCGAATATACAATAAGACTGGACAAGCCGCCAAGTTTATAGGCAGTCCCAGTGTCGCAATTTCTTTTCGGTTCTTACCTGTGAAAAGTTATTATATTTCTTGGTAAATTTACTGATTCATTGCGATGATGGCATGTTACAATTGCACAGGATGGCGTTTTGGGAAAAAACGGTAATTACTTCTAATATTCGTGCGTCTTGACTCATCTCACAGAGCGTAAACTGGTAGCCTGTGTATGCTCGTTGAGCTTACATTTGTCGCACTTAAAAACGCGGCTTGCCCCATCTCCTGTATTGGGAAATCTGTGGTCCCGGCTACTATCCTTTCCATATGTTACCAAGTGTACAGAGCGTTAAGCGCTCACCTGGTAACGTATCACTTACTCAACCTGACCATGACACAGCGGCTTTGATGGATACCAACAACTGATAGGCAATTATTAATCTCCATCAACGCCGCACTGCACCTGGTCTTTTATATCCGGTAATTTCACTAGCTACAGTGACACACTGAAACACAGAAGTGCAAAATACTTCTATTTCACGGGACGATATCTGGCACTGTGGTGGTACCTACCTCGACGACTCAGTTCCGAGTCTACCACCTAGTGCTACTAGCACTACTACTGCTAAGTAGTAGTCCTAGGATGGTAGTCGTAAATACCAACGGCCTGTACTCCCCAATAGCTGAGTGGTTAAGACTGTGCCCTGCAATGAACTTTATAGGCTGGAGATGATAATGATGATGAAAATTTGCACCAGACATTAAGTCATTTCTTAATATTATTTAGAATTTTCTAGTCCGTAATGCTTGGAACTATAGTAGAATTGTAACGTATGAATTGTTAACCATTCATTACACGTAACAAAAGTTGTAGAATTGGCAGCGCGCCGCATGGTTCCATTTTCGCCGATCAACGTTCTGACCTTGATGCTAAACGACAAGTTAAAAGTCGAAATATTTACTGCTATTTACTCTCAGAATTTGGTTGGATTTCAGTTAACAAAATATCGAGATTTTAACTTCGCTGTAATACGTAATGGCGTTTTTCTAGAAAAGTTTATGTGATATTAGAAATAAGTACCTAGTCGAAATCCTTTGATCACGATCCACCATAATTGTACAAAGAATAAAAAATCATGGACCACACACACATGAAACAAATTCATAATACCTTTCAAATCAAGTTTACTTCTTAAACTACTCTTGTGACTTCTGTACTCGCCTGCATATTTCACTACCTTAGTACTAAGTCATTCAAAAAAGTAAATATTTCAACTTGTATGATACAAATACCTGTGACTTGTACAAGTATGTCATTTGGCAACCCTATGTCCGGGTCCCGACAAAGAGCTGGGAGAGCCGGAAGTGATTTGACGGCGGAACTGACGTCACGGGTGACGTGCCCTGCGTTGACATTAAGCATTTTGCGCCTTTAAAATGCGGTGTTTGGTGTCTTCGAAATATCAGATCGAAAATATTTTTGGTAGATAATAGTAAGAAAAATAGTATGTGCCTTATCCTCATCGGACTGTGGCTTCAAATCCAATACAAAAAAAAACAAAATAATCGTTTTTTCTCGGAATATGTGTAGGCAGCAGTAGGAGCAGTCAATCAATGGTAAGCCCATTGGCTTCTCTAGCACTTTAAAAACTAATAATCAGCAGCCTAAACGGCCTACTGCGAGGTACAGGACTTCGCGCACGCGAGATTGGGCACCCACTACGCGGGTTCAATGCGGATTGGTGGAAACGACTACCATCCTTGTAGACGGTACCAACGGCGTCATAAGAGACTGGGGATCAGTGCTCTCTCATCCAGTCTAACCTTTTAGAGGTACTTTTATCTCCAACCCGCGTGTCAAGCGTGGATTATGGAATATTCTTCACTACCGATGTCTATCAGTGGACACGGGCTGTTTGAGTTTATTTTTAACACGTTCTATATTTTTTTATTAACCAGAGCCTTCAACTAATCTATTTGACATTTCGACTCCAATGACACTTAACAATCCAAATGTAAATTTGGTATTCCGGTACAAATTTAATGTTTTTATTTTAAAATGGTAATATGGTAGAATGAATTGTGTAATGATGTTACTAAATATAATCTATAATAAAACAAAACAAAAAAGTGTAAAATGTTACTATTGAGACAAAATATTTTGGTTCAAAATTACTTTTCTATGTATGATTATTTTCCATTATAATATGTTAAATACTATTGTCTGTGAGTCAGTAAGTTAGTCAGTAAAGAAACAATTATGAATAAACAGATTTTTATTACATGACCTTAGACCAATAATAAACTATGTGGATGCACAATGACGAAGAAAAGTCAACCAAAAAATGCCCGAGCCGCATTATACATACTCGTATGTATAGTTATTGTTACATTTAGAGCGAACATACAAAACAATGTATTCATTTTAATGTTAACCTTTACGCTTCATAGAAAGAGTACAAAATCAAAAGATTATGAATGAAAATTCTGCCCAACTGATGCGATGGGCAGACTTTTGCCGCGGACACTTTTTGAGTTAGATTGTGCGTTCACCTATGGCATAAAAAATAAATACACTCCGCCCCTTGAAACGAGTTATGAATTTTAGAGAAAGAGTACAAAATCAAAAGATTATGAATGAAAATTCTGCCCAACTGATGCGATGGGCTGACTTTTGCCGCGAACACTTTTTGAGTAAGATTGTGCGTTCACCTATGACATAAAAAATAAATACACTGCGCCCCTTGAAACGAGTTATGAATTTTCACCCTGTATGGGTCAGACATTTTTTTTGATGAAATCTCACGATGCACGTTTCATAACTTCAGTCGATTTGTATACTTATATTTATTTTATAGCGATATGATTTATAATCATTCCTTACTTACAATAAATATTGTTAGAACGTTTTTTATTAAGTAGTTATATTGTTAGTATTTTTAGTAAGGAAAAGAAAAATCCGTTCCGTAGAGTTAAGTACTAGCATACTACTCGTAATACTTTAGGATTTAGGTGTCCGTTCGTAAAGTGCGACAGCGAAAACCCCTTAAAATCTTTATAGGTAGTAGTAAAACCTTGTATAACAACCTATACTACTACAATGTCCTTCGGACCATAGGTCTGTGACATTAAATGAAGCCAGATTGACTGTAAATTAACTTAGTGATCATCTTGACATATAGATTATGGTGAATCCGTTATTTTTTTTGTATATAACACATTATTAACCGAAGGTTTAAAGGTTTACAAATAATTGAAATCTGTTTCTTTTGAAGCATATATTTATTATACAGGTGATAAGATTTCCACCAACTAAGCAACATTTACAATACAATTTAGTACATTTTGATACTATGACGTAACGTGCCCTTTTTATTCTGAAATTTCAATTAAATATACAATATATCCCTTCTACGTTAATTACTTCATTGGTAGCTATTCGATATTACACAAATATCATCACCATTGCCGTGTGGTGACGGCAGAATAGAATACGATTGTCATCACCCCTACTCTTCCTAGGGTGTCTTAGAAGGCGACAGAGGGAAAATTTCCCACTAAGTGATGGGCAGCGGCATCACTTAGGTACTGGCGTATTTCTGCGCTCACCAACCCGCCTGCCAAGCGTGGTGAGTATGGCATTTACTCCCAATGAAAGACGCAGGTAAGAATTAGCCCCTAGTCCCCGGCGGCCCCGCTATTCCGGGCTACGGTAACGGCCGCGGTAACGGCGCGGCAAGGGGTGCTAAGAATCTCCGGCCGAGATCCGGCTACCAAAAGAAACAACAACGGCAATTAAAACTGGCAACATATAACACGCGCACACTGAGGACTGACGAAAAGCTATTAGAGCTAGAAACGGAGTTAGGCAGGTTGCATTGGGACGTAATAGGTTTGTGTGAAGTCCGAAGAGAGGGGGAGGATACCACAATACTGCAATCCGGCAACCTGTTTTACTACCGTGAGAGCGACCAGCTATCCCAGGGTGGTGTCGGGTTTCTCGTCCATAAGTCTCTTATCAACAACATCGTGAAGGTCGAAAGTGTGTCAGTTAGGGTAGCGTACTTAGTACTAAGAATCACCAAGCGCTATGCGCTAAAACGATGATATATGTAGGAGAACTAGGGTGACCGACATAGCCCAGAGGATTAGCAAGTTGAAGTGGCAGTGGGCAGAACACATAGTGCGCAAAACCGATGACCGATGGGGCGGAAAGGTTCTCGAGTGTCGTCCATGTAACGGAAAGCGAAGCGTAGGCCGACACCACAGATTTCCCAATACAGGAGATGGGGCAAGCCGCGTTAAAAAGTGCGACAAATGTATGCTCAACGAGCATACACTGGCTATAGTTTACGCTCCGTGAGACGAATGAAGACGCACGAATTTTAGAAGAAATTACCGTTTTTTTTTTCCAAAATGCCATTCTGTGCAATTGTAACATGCCATCATCGCAGTGAATCAGTAAAATTTACCAAGAAATATAATATCTTTTCACAGGTAAGAATTTAAAAGTAATTGCGACACTGGGACTGCGTATAACTTGGCGGCTTGTCCAGTCTAATTGTTATTCGGATGTCTGTGGCCGACACCTAACCAGGTGGACGGATGATCTGGTTAAGGTGGCGGGTAGCAGATGGCTGCAACTGCAAATCATTTAGGGGAGGCCTTCGTTCAGCAGTGGACATAATTAGGCTGTAATGATGATGATGATGATCATCATCATCACCATTTGACGATCGCACAAACCAAGCAACTATTGCAATGTTCATTTGTCAGATAGGTGACGGAAATTATTATCTCGAGCCCCCTCGTGGTTCGGACAGTACATCAAGCCATTTGTCTCAGCTTCTATCTAGGAATGGTAATCGTTAACACAGACTAATCCGCACTGGGTCTGTGTGATGGGTTGCGGCCTAAACTCCCTGTAGTCATGCTGCGTGGGAAGACTTGACCCTGCAATGGGACGCTATTGGATGATGATTATTTTCATTAACTACCATACATTACACAGTAGTTACGGGTCAAAATTCGTTAAGCTTTATGAGCGTCTCCTGCAAAACAAAGCCTCTTTTTTTACTATTCTTTAAATTTTGGAGCACGTAGACAATGTATGCATAATGACACGAGGTTTTACTATGTTTCTATTGTTTTAAATGAAATTTGATTTGATTTATCCCATTTAACTTCGGGAATCCAGACACAATAGAAAATCTATTGTGTCTGGCGACTTAAGGCGACATTGGTGGTAAAAGGGGTCAAAGGGTTTTAAGACAAGTTGTTGCTAATGTACAAACATTATATGGATGTAAATCTGAATTTTTTTTTAAGGGTTAAATGTTGCCAGTGACGCCATCTAGTCTCTTCATTGACAAACGGTGCGATCCCATTGATTTCAGATAGGCCGGCAGTTGACCTAGATAGCCGCGGAAGCTTCTTTTCACATCCACTGACTAAACTACTATTTTAGTTTCTAGTGAAGTGTTGCCAATAGATTTCAAAATAATACGACAGTAATAGTTCATTTAGAAAATATATTTCAGCTTGAATATATTGTAACGACGTGGATCAGTCTATTACTCGTATATATGGTGGATCTTTAAATAAATATACTATGTATTAGTAATAGATACGTTACCTACTAACAATGTATTTATGCTATAGAATTGTTATATAAGATATTACCGTTTTACGTTAAGTAGATATATATTTACCTAAGTTATTGTTTTATAAGTGATTTCTTATCACAAATACTGGCTCTTGTTTGACTGGTCTATTTTTATTCTCTTTGCTACGTTTCGTTCTTATTATATTATTTAATATTGTATCATCTAATAAAAACTTCAGATTTTAGATTAAAGATTCAGATTAAACTTACAATAAGCACTTATGAATGTCAAAATTAACATTTGAAAAACCAAACTAAAGCACAAAATAAATTTTGATAATTGGAAAAGAAACCGCTTCAGTGTTATGGCCTGTTGAGAAAGGAGCACCCAAGAAAGCTCAACTGGTGTAAACGATTACAGATTAATCCGTACACAGAATTAATAGTAAGTGAAATATTTACTCTGTGGATCCGGCTGTTGTTGCCGGAACCAATAGCTCAACATGCCTTCTAGAGCATGAAGGTCGTGTTATAGTACTTACTTTTTGAGCCAACCACTAAATAATGGACCAATGTGATATTTGCTTAATTTGTATCCTAAACCGAACGTGCAAACTGCATTTTATTAGCTTTAAAACCTAATAAGAGATAACATAAAATAGAATTATTAAATGGTATTTGAAGTGAAGAAAACGAAACAGGGATGTATTTTGAACGTAAGGGCTAAACTTGAAGATTTTTACCGTCATAATAATATTGCCAGTAAAAACTTTATGTCAGAGGGTCACACATCCTGAAGGAGAATTTGCATATTATTATACTTTTATGAGGGAAATGGAGTTCGTCGCTTTGCGGTTTGGTTTCGTGTCCCCAATATTATACTTTTAGATAATGTTGTTCGTATATATTGCTGAGAATTTCAAATTATAAGTTTTTAGATTCGATGGCTTTTGGTGTATTGCAAGAAGTTGAAACTTACATCAACAAACTCTCTATACAATTTACCTTTCTAATTTAATTCAACATTTTTACGTTTCCTTTTGCTATATTATCAGCAATATTGTTACATTCTAAATCTAGTACTAATCGAAGACATCAGTGTCAGACACTATAGTCCTTCTACGGGTGTCCTAATTTCCGCTTCAGAAATCACTAAACGTAGCGCTGTCCATACCACTTTGGGCACGTATAATTTTGCTGAATTCATTTGTTTATGATATAAGTGTACAGGACGGTCAGGACGCTCATCTGATGGTAAGTGCATACCTCACAATTACAGAGCGGCATTGAAGGAGACCAACAACTGCTAGACAGTTATTATCCACCATCAATGCCGCACTGCGCCCGATACCCGGGACGACAGATGTTAGGTCTCTTATACTCAGTAACTTCACAGCTACAGTACCTCATCCCGAACACAAAATTGGAAATATTCCTGTTTCACCAGACGATCCCTGGCACCGGTCAGCGCCGGATCTTCAATTTTTTTTAGGTGGGCAAAAATTTAGAAATGCCGCCCCCGCCCACTTTTATTTATTTTTACCTTTATCATCCTATATTATTTCACTAATTTATTATAATAGGTCCTCAAATTGATTGACATTTGGACAAAGCTGCAACTTTTACGCAGCTGTGATCATTTCAGAGATATACATCCTTGTCTTACTCCTCGTGCCAATATAAGCAAGGTAAGCTCTTCATGTACTTGGCCTGACATAGTAAGCGCTATCGTACAAACATCTCACAATTCGATATAGCAGTAGTCAAGTCAGCACCGTGGAGGGAATGAAACACACCCAAGTCCGATCGATCAAGGCTTTCTCATAGTCCACAAACGCCAAACATAATGGTCAGTTACACTCTCCGCTCTTCTGTATAACCTGCCACAGCGTATGTAATATGTAGTCTATGGTGCTGAAGCCTTTGAGGAACCCGGCTTGTTCGGAGGGCTGGAAATCGTCAAACATATGCGCGAGACGGATCATAATGACTCTGGAGAATAACTTGAAGATGTGGCACAATATCGTAATGGGTCGTTAATTCTTCAATAAGCTTTTAATATCTAAGATAACTCGTAACAGATGTAAAAACGGCAAGATTAGTTTATTTTAGTCATTTTTATAATGTAATGTCGTATGGTCTACCGTTGTGGGGTACGGCTGCCGACATTGATACAATATTTGTGCTACAAAAAGAGCTTTTATCTACAACCTTAGACCACGTGACTCTCTTAAAGAACAGTTCAAAGAAATAAATTTTTTTTTTTGTATAATTTTTGTATATTTTTTTGTAAGCCTAATTTAAATAAATGAATTTTGACTTTAACTTATCATACCCGGAATATTAGGCTCTCTCCAAGCGGATACGAAAACTCGTTCGCAGAGAATTCTACTATTTCAATACAAGGTTAATTAAGGACCTTATTAAGGAGAACAGGGGGCCCAAAGTTTTCCAAAAACCACTTGGAAGGAGCATTCTGGTGAAGCTTAATATAGCAGATGGCCAACTACTCACATTACGCCAACAGATCCTGGAAGAGGTTGAGAAATTCTATGGATTTGTCGAGCGCTCATCAGTACAGACCGAAGACAGCGAAGATCTACGTGCCCTACTAAGGCACCATTGTACGTAGGATATGCCGGATGTTGACGTTAGCGAAATTAGTGCAGCACTGAAGCAACTGAGAAATGAAAGGGCCCCGTGGGATGACGGTATTACGACAGAACTCCTAAACACCGGTGGACAACCCATCCTTAGGACATTAGGTGAGCTCTTTTAATGCCGTCATCTACCTGGGAACTACACTGGAAGCGTGGTCCACAAGCGTTCTTAAGAAGGGTGATAAAGCTCTCTTGAAGAATTATAGACCGGTAGCGTTTCTGATAAGCGTCGGTGGCGTCCTTCTCCAGATTGTCCAAGAATAAGTTTACTTGGGCTAAAACTTGACCGGCACAATTTCGGAAGGGAAGCTAGTAGGAGGATTCATTTGGGCTGGGCGGCATCAGGCAAGTTACATCAGATCTTCACGTCGACGATTCCGCAACGCTTAAGGACAAAAGTCTTTGAGAAATACGTCCTACCCATACCAACATACGCAGATGAGACATGGACACTGACTGCGGATTGGTTCAGAAATTCAAAGTTACTCAACGAGCGATGGAGCGTGCTATGTTGGGAGACTCTTATACATAAAATCAGAAATGATGTTATCCGCAAAAGAACTAAAATTACCGGCATAGTTCGCCAGATTAGCGAACTGAAGTGGCAGTGGGTAATGATGTCGCAGAACCGATGGCCGTTGGAGCAGACGAGTTCTGGAGCGGAGACCGCGTCTTGGCAAGCGTAACGTAGGACGCCCTCCGGCCCGATGGACCGACAACTTGCGAAAAGTCGCTGGTGGAGTCTGGATGAGAAAAACGGAGGACCGGAATATCTGGCGCAAAATGAGACCAATGTCCAACAGTGGACTGCGATAGGTTGAATAGAGAGGGAAAAGGTTTAATCACCTTTCTTGAAGAAGAACACCACCACGCCATTGCTCCTCACCTTTGGTGTCGCACCATCACCGATTCCGGAATTAAAAAGCTTCTGAAGGGTCTTAAGCACTGGCGTGCCCCCTACTTTCAAAAGCTCTGCGGTATATCCGTCGTAGCGGGGGTCTAATAACGCTTAAGCTGTTTCATAACCATCCTAACCTCGGCAAAAAAGCAATGTCATTAAAAAGTTACAATTTATCAATTATTGGTATTGATATTAATCAATTAAGTTCTATAATGAAATAAGACTACTCGCCTCAGCTTTTTCGAAGTCACACTGGATGAAAAAGGCGTTTTATTTCCAATTTATTTTGTATATTTTCTTAAAAAACGTGGTCGCTTGATGCAAGTAAAAGGAGCTTAATTGTTTATTTTTTTTTTTTTCAATTGTAGCTGTCCATCATGAAAATGATATAGCTTTAAAGCAGCTAAGTTGGCATCAATTAACATAGAGAAATAACTACGTAACTTTGAAATAATACACTGCTGCCCTGTATAGAGATCGACGAGAGAGTTTTCGTATACAGCGTCATTCCTCAGATCGCAGCTGCACCCGCCTGCTGACCGTGATCTGCGGGCGCCTATTTAGAACTATGCAAAAAATGTAATGGTTCAGTAACATGCCTTACTCCGCGCTCCGGTTATCAGTCGTATTTCTATGGCCATGCACTTGTACTATTATTTATTCCGCGGGCAAGTAAGGTAAATGATGAGTGGTCCATTAGTCGGTTTGCCGCCCCCTGACCGTGCCGCCCGGGGCACGTGCCCCGTCTGCCCCCCTAGATCCGGCCTGACTGCGGTGGTACTTACCTAGACGACTGAGTATCGAGTCCCTACTTTAGTATATGTCATACCCAGTAAAATGTTTTTGGGTTAAATTATACCTACAGAATTTCCTACAATTAACTTCCTACTTCACTTACCACTACTTAATCTAAATCAGGAACTAAATATTCGAATCACTTCCACGACGGTAGCGAAACGACGAAGCATGTATGGCTTCGTCGTCGCCAGACCAACTCCATACCAGATATCCTTCTATCCCGCGACACTCAACTGTACGTGGCATTACGGAGCGTGCTTATTGTTATTTATCGGCATACAGCGATTATGATTTATAGGTCGCACTCCAACTCGAAATCAATCATGTTTCACTATGTGCAAACACATTAGATCGATGTCTCACACATAGTATCTGTCATCATCTTTACGCTACTCATCTTAGCCTTGCAAAAATTGCAGGAGAAATTAATCCGACGATTGTGGATCGATTTTTCTATACTTCGTCTGTCATCGTTTAAATTCTAGTGCATTTCAAATGTTCGAATTATTGTTGATGACCATGTCCCCCAAATAGTAATTATTTTATTAATATTAAGACAAAATTGATAGTATCTGCAGCTGATCACGGGTCTACTATTTTAAGGTGACAATGATGTAGATAGTTACATAGTTTCCTTCAGCACGACATGTCTTGGGCGGGTTTACCGCTTACCGGTTTTAGGTGATTAAATATATGTGGAACTCAACATAGCAGCCATCTTTTTTCAACTTTCGGGACCTTTATTCGGGACTAAGTAATAATGACTAATATCAATAAACGTAGATTTGAAGTTGAAGATACGTTTAAATATTTTTCTGAATATTCTTAAAAATATGTACAAAAATAGAGCAAGGCAAGATTATCTCTAGGGTAAGTAGACTACTCAGTTTTGTATTTAATATTCAACTATTATTATTTAAAGGGGTACAAGGACACAGTTGCCATTCAAGGAGTCCTTTTCTAATATTTATTTTTGTAGAAATTGTTTAATATACAGTGGGGTTGCTGCAAAACGTTGGGTAATATTAGGAGTTATGTCGGTCTCTTATATTGAAATATTAATATGCGTAGCATGTTTATTTTGTATAGTGCGTATTTTTTGTGTCAAAATGTAGACAAATAACTAATTGACAGTTATTATTCTCCATCTATGCCGCATCGCGTCCGTCACCTGAGATAACATACATTAGGTATTTTATACCTACCCGTTAATTTTACTACGTACAGTGCCTTTATGCCGAAACACAGAAGTGCAAAACATTTTTATTGCACAGGACGATATCTGGCACTAGCGGTAGTATTACGTATCGGATCCGTGCGAGTCTGTCACTTAGTTATATAATCTTTAGTTACAAGCATGTTTCTGACTAACAAGTTTGATACTTGTTTTAACCGAAACCACGTTGTTGAAAACAGCCATTTTAATTGATGATCCTATAGAGCCTGGTGTTATTTTTAGAATGCATTCTAAATAGCTAAGATTTGACTTAGTCAACTACTTGTATCTCACGATTTGGAACAGACTCATAGTGAAACGAACCTGTTTCAATTCCTGGAGAAGGAGTAGTTATCTTGGATTTGGAATGTTTAAATCTAATAAATTCAGAGATTTGGCTTTTATATTGTTTGAGTTGTCTTTTTGCAATCTACTGATTTAAGGGGTTTAACAAACACTTCGAAGTCAATGAAATGCTTCTGGTGCTGCTGACCAGCAAACGAGGCTCCAGTATAAATGTAATGGATATCAATAGACGCAATAGACGCGTTAAGATAGCAGTTGATACTTCTATTTCGATAGTCCAACGACATAGAAAATGTAGATGCTAGATGATATGGTGGTGGGCCTCCAATTTTCACATATGGCCTCTTCATTTTTTCACTTTATATTTTGGTCTAGTTTTAAAATATGTATGTGTTGTGAAACTATACTGATAGATTGAATAAAGCATAAAACTTGATACTTTTAATTACAACAAAGGTTATCTAGAATTTTATTTTTATTTATTACGAAACGATATTGTTACTAAAAGCAATGCCATCAAACCGGCTTTGAAACGCGAAATAGTTGTATATGGGAAAATTGACAAAACGAATTGGCTAACCTGTAAAGTTAAAAACTAACGAATGACATCAAAAAATATCAAGCATATTTTGAAATTTCATCGTTCAGAAATTTGTAGCAATGTAATCGGAGCTAGTTTTTGCTATGATCGTTTGGCCAGGCGTCATCGTTGATCGATTTTTATTTGTAGACGAAATACTTAAATAAGTGCGGGACCTATTTGTTTTAGGATTAAGTGCTATTTTTCAGTATTTTTTAGTTTAGGGTATATCTATTTTTGGAAGACTAACAGCATAAATATCAAATAAATGCAACTATACTATAATGCTAAGATATGTTAAGGTTACCTTATCCTATAATTCCACATAATAGTATTTTTATTATAAATCGTACTGGCGGTTAGTTACTTTGCTTGTAGCCGTAGAAATATGACTCTCCTGACTTCACAAAACTCTCTAGGTGTTATGTTCATCCAATCAATAAGTTGGTTTAGGTTTTGACTAAGACTTTACCACGTGCGAGTAATTAATGGTTTGTGCAACGGGAACGGGAATCTGAGCTTGGCCGTAGGAGAGCCCGCAGAGGGTTGGATTAATTAGAGGCGCGGTTAAATTAATATCACGGTCGACCCTCAGACTCAGAAATGGGCCGGTATCAAATTGAATCTGTTGTTTGAAATTACTTCGAAGTCGGTTGGCGAAAAATAATAAAAAAATGTAGATAAACGCAGCTACAAGTTGCTGGTTGGCTGTTAACTACCACAACCCACAGATTTCTCAATACAATAAGATGTCTGTGACTACAACCACATCGATAGCCATAGATTATATTTCTGAACTTCTATATCTTTTAGGAAATTGTGATCCCATCAAATCATGGGGAACAACGAAAGGATGAGGGACGAATGTTATAAGTTTTTGGATTTTTGTTGGTTATGTACTTAACTTAGATAACATACCAAATTTCAGCTTTTTAGCATTTCATGAAGAAGCAAAACGTTGTAAGATCATTAGTGTGTCACTGACAAAATCGGTGTATTTAAGATACCTATCAAATCTTAAGTATTAAAGCCAATCAATTGAGAATTTGAATGTTTAATTCTATTATTGACATCACATTCTGAGAATATGAACTATCTGGTACATGTGAAACCCATTCTATGAGAGTTCGAAAAATTACGAAACCCTTCGAGTAAAGGTAGGTTGCGCTTCCTTTGGCTCCGACTTTCGCGCTTTACTTGCACTTCCGTGCCCCCAGATCCCATTTGTGTTGGAATAGCTCACTTCTAGCGGGATCTTTCACGTGCACATGATTCGTTTAAAACCTAACTTTGAAAGCTAAGGCTAATTTTACTCTTACTGTGAGCGACAGATACTTCATGGCGCTGCTGCCAAAACTGCTATCAATTCTTTACTCTATTGGCACTGCTTACTATAACTTTTATTTATTATGATTATTCTGTTTACCCATTAAACAAATATATAGTTCACGAAGGACTTACACAACATATCCAAAAAAAGTCATGTTGTAGGGTTCGGTCCCCGTGGAAATTAGGGGAAGACTTCGTTTAGTAGTGGACATTTGAGGCTGTAATGATGATTATACTGATTAAATAAATTCCCAAAGTTGTGGTTTTGACAGTAATTCGCTGCTTATATCAAATATTTGTAATCACAGACTCACGTAGTAAAAATAACTTCGCGTTTGAAATAGTTCTGCTAACACCAATTAGTTTTCTCGGTTTAACTGCGTAGTACATGGGCAGATAAGATAAATATAGGTATCCCATATCATCAACTTCATGATTTGAGGTCGTCCGTCCGAAATTTATACTGAAATACCATAGTTCAGTTGATGCCACCACTCCTCGATTACGACTTGGGGTTTCTTCATCACGACGACCTATTTAGTGTTGCGGTTGAGAGGTCGACTGCAACACCAAGGGTTCCGGGTTCGATCCCCGGGCAGTACAAACATTTGTCGTGCATGAACATATCTGTTTGTAATGGTCTGGGTGTTTTCTATGTATAATGTGTATGTATATTTACAAAAAAAAAGTATATAAGTTTGTTTATCCGTTGTTTAGTACCCATAAGGCTTCACGCTTGACTTGGGTCTAGATGGCGTTGTGTGAATGTCAGTGGATATTTATTCTATTTATTATTATTATAAATGTCGCAAATAGTTTTGTGCGTTTAGTCTTACTTATATGTTATACGTGCATAACAAAGCACAGACAAAAAAATACCAACGCGAACTGGCATTGTTGAGCGTTATAATTTTTCAACTTGTTTCTTGACAATCAAAAACAATAGAACATTAATTTATTGAACTTTAGTGCCTTAATACAATACGAGAATTCTATTGTTTTGTTATTTAGAAATTAGTAGGATGTCTGCCCGACTTGACTAGATTGAATTAATTAACTTTTGTGTATTGAATGTTTAAATTACAATTTAAAGTTGTTCTCTTGTTCATTTCGCACCTTTCATACTATAGGGGCACAACTCAAAAAAAATGAGTTTTACTTATATATATATCAAAATCAACACATCTACATGACGCTCTTGATAGAAAGAGTCAGAACGTGCAATAAAGCCGCGAAAACTTAGTTTATACCTTTTTCATATTTCCGAGTAAAGTGTGTCATTTTAATAATGCTGGGATAAACTAAATATGCGATAAGTAATTCATAACTAACAGACATACTCTTATAATATTATATTATTTTGCAATTAATGTTTTAATTTATTTATGTCTTATTTTGTGAGAACAGAAGCGCTCAAGAATCTTCAAACGCGTTTTCCCAACAATCAATACCAACAATTTTAATTTAATATTTCTTTGAATCTTTATTTTATTTATATTATTATGAAACTGACATACCGATGAATTAATAGAATTTATATGTACTATAACAATTATTAAGAATGATATTAATTCGTTATTTTTCATTAAAAAAAAAAATCTAATAATTTTTTGTTAGGTTTTACGTTTGCATGCCTGCGAGCAGGCTAACACACTGGGCCTATGTTATATAATATCACCTAAATATGTACTGTGTTTTCGCAAATAAAAGCTTTTGACTTTGACTTTGAATCATGTTTTTCGAATTGTGCCCCTATAATATGAAAGGTGCGATTTATAAATACCTAGGTTTACCTGTGAGCGTCTTAATCCATTGAAAGCCGGGATTCCAGACACAATAGAAAATCTATTGTCTAAAGCGTCATTTACGGTCAAAAGGTTAAGTGTCTTAAGTGCCCATTGAAAAATGTTTTTTTACTGATGATACGTATCGTTCTTTCCATACATATTTAACCTTACGCTCATATCGTATTACATGCATTGAAATAACGAAAAAGATTAGGTAACCTCTAGGTAACCTGACCTGCCTAATCGTTGGATGTAATGAAAATGATATTCGTAGAAATTATGTAAAAGAGAATCAAAACCAATTTTAAGAAAAAGTGATAATGTAACGATTCTCTCTGTATCTTTTTTAATACGAAGCATACCAGAGACGTAAAAAACTTACCTATAACCTCAATCAATAACAAAAACCATGTCAGAATCACTGAAACGGCGGCAGATTCACCAACAAATATTTAAAGCGTCGGTGGCTCATTGGTGTGGACTGTTGCCTTCCGATCTGGAGGGAGCATGTTCAAATCACGCCATGTACCAGTGTATTTTCAAAATTCCGAAATTTTGGTTATTTAGCTATTTTTGTTTTTATTAAGTAACAGAACTTTGTTGAACTGTTTAAAAACAAGCATATTTAAAACAATAATTTTGACATTCAACTATAAAACTTGAAAGGTACCTCAAAAAACGTGCAACTTGCATGTTTTTTTAATTACATGATTAGATACTTAGAAACAAAATAATATATAATTTCAATTTAACGTGACGTTGCCTCTTACTTTATTTATTTCGTACAAAGGCTGACAACTTAAAAGTAACAATAAGTAAAAGTAACTAAACATACGGTACATTAGATGTTCCCTGCGTAGAAATTTTAACTAATGATTTTTTTATTAAATATATCTGTCAACATTCTTTATTATAAATTGATATATCCAAAAAGTAACTAGAAGTGATTTCATAGTTTTCTATTAATCCTCATCATTAACCAACCCAACTCTACACTGAACCATGTGAGGGTTCATATTAAATTAGCCGGCCAGTTCTAGGTAATTACTTCCAGTATAAATTGACCTGTACAACTCGTGTTCTAGGCACTATTCCCAGGCTTACGCCACAGCGCGTTTCTTAATCAGGAAGCAAGGATATGCCTTGGATTTGAGTGGGGTCTGGCTTAGAAAAGATAACAGTGAAGTAGCTCTACATGAGGACACGAAATATTTTGTTTTCTTTTTGTTGTCTCGACCTCCTTTTGGTTTTGTATTTTAAAATTCATTATGCCTTCACTACAAGTAGTGGCTATAACCTTTGAATGGCGTAAAGTGACGCCTAATAATCAATTTATCTATTAATAACGACTCATTTGATGTAATGGCTGAGACGCCGGCTACTTAACCAAAGGTTCCAGGTTCGATTCCTGGGCAGTACAAACATTTGTGTGAATGAATAATATTACGTATTTAAAAAAGAAACACTATTTTATAAACTTTAAACATTAAACTGCAGCTAAGAATTCATTCCGTGCAGTAATAATTCAAATCAATAAGATATATTTTTTTATTTTAATTTCCAAGTGCTTTAACGGAACAAAATGTGATGATTACATTTGAATACAAGTCACACCTTGTTCAGAGAAATTATCCATAACTCCGTTGAAATAATCATTGATTTACGGTGCAAACATAATATGTAAACAGCACGGTCTTATGCATCTGTTGCAGTGGTCGTAGATTCTCTGAGATGACATCAATGGTGCTTTTTGATTTATGTGTTCGCAGGAACAATATACGAACTGTAGTGTACCTACCTACTGTAGCAATGTATAGATGTATTTGAATCAAATCTTGATATTTGTACATTATTTTAAACAACAAATTGATAATTTTACAGCATCTAAGGGTGATTTCATACTCAATTTACTGCTGTAAAGTTCTCTCTTCAACCTATCGCAGTCCACTGCTGGACAAAAGTCTCCCCCATTTTGCGCCAGATATCCCGGTCCTACGCTTTTCTCATCCAGCCGCCACCAGCGACCTTTCGCAAGTCTTCGGTCCATCGGGCCGGAGGGTGTCCTACGCTACGCTTGCCAAGACGCGGTCTCCACTCCAGAACTCGTCTGCTCCAACGGCTATCGGTTCTGCGACATTCATTGCTTGACAAATTACGGCATGAAATTACGTCACATAGGTAATCGAAGTCATTAAATAGAGTCAAAGAAACGTGAATTACTGTTTGGGCTAGTTATTCTGTTTATAATTATATATAAAGGACAAGCAGCAGCGTTTGGGAAGTTAAGGCAGATCTTTCGTCCAAAATACCTCAGTGTCTCAAGACGAAGGTTTTGACCAGTGTGTGTTGCCAGTTATGACATACGGAAGCGAAACGTGGTCGCTCACCAAGGGCCTCTTGAATAGACTCAAGGTTGCTCAGCGTGCTATGGAGAGGGCTATGTTAGGTGTCTCCTTACGCGATAAAATCCGAAACGATGATATCCGTAGGAGAACTAGGGTGACCGACATAGCCCAGAGGATTAGCAAGTTGAAAGTGGCAGTGGGCAGGGCACATAGTGCGTAGAACCGATGGCCGATGGGCGGAAAGGTTCTCGAGTGGCGTCCACGTAACGGAAAGCGAAGCGTAGGCCGACCCCTAACCAGATGGACGGATGATCTGGTTAAGGTGGCGGGTGGCAGATGGATGTCAACTGCAAGGGATCGGTCCGCGTGGAATCATTAGGGGAGGCCTTCGTTCAGCAGTGGACATAATTAGGCTGTAATGATGATGATGATGATGATGATAAAGGACAACAACTGACGTCATGACAGCTGAAAAACATAGCATCGAGTTCAAAAGTTCACGAGTTCAAATTGAAAAGATATATGTCTAATACATTCTTGATTATTAACAATATTCAATATTAATTTGAATTATCTTTTTAAAAAGCTCGATGTTCGACACTTATAATAATACGTAATCTAAGAATTAGTTTATTTAGAATCAACTAACGGGCATAACGAAATAGCAGAAACTATAATCACATTATTGAGTTCGAAGTTGAATTGAATATAAAACAGCAGAGCTGTGACTAGTATTCTAATGCAAATCACATAACGGCTACGCATTTGTGAATGAGTACAACTCGAGGTAAATGGCGGCAAGCCAAGGTCTTTTGGAGTATTACATTTTATAGCCTACTAACCTTCCGCTCCGAGGTTTTCTAGTGTCCTCTAGAATTAACGTTTTCCGACTGGGCTTACAGTGGGTGCTATAAAATGTTCCCAGTATAATTTCACAACAAAAGAAATGATTTATTGATTCGGACTCTGTAGAGAACCGAGAGAGTTTAAGAGTGGCTTTGGTTTAGGACGAATTACTGTGAGGCAGAAGTGTTCAGATTTCAGAAGTAATATTGGGACAAATGGGACACCGCGCATAGTGAAGTTAATTTGTGCGATTTTTCCTAGTTTGATTATTGTCTCAAATTAATGATTTCGTTCTCGACTTTTATCTTTGATGATGATGTCGTCAACATTTACCAATCCGGAGAGAACCGACCCCGCATATTATGTTACGGCCGAATCAGCCAATACCTATGCTGTCTACGAGTATAAGGGTTCCGTTTTCACTCCTTTGCAGTAGGGTATTCTTAAATTATAATCATAGAAGGATAAACAACTTTCATTTATTTTATTTATGTAAATTATTATTATTTTATTTTGTACTTTTTGATTCCTATTGAAAATAAACTATATAAATACTTATAAAATAAAACCAAAGAAGTCATAAAAATATGTTACACCTTAAACAAAAAAAAAATAAAGAATTAAAATTGAAAAATATTAGTAAATAAAGTACCTTCAGGCAAGGTTCTAAAATCCAAAAGTGTTTCCTCTTTGGATTGCTAGACTTATTCTTTGTCCAAGGTAGCTGTGAGATTTTCGGTCGCCTTTGAAGTCGACTTACCATTTTGAAATACCTTAAAAAACCTCATTGCGCGTAAGAATATTATGTTTTATTGATGCTAAACTAGGTACCTAAGCTATGTGAGAAGGCTGTATTTATAGGAAAATTGATTGATGAAATACGGCTACAAAATACAATCACAAGTTAGATAACCTTCCAGTAATATAAGTTACTATAAACAGAAACCAAGTATAAATACAGTGTTCAATATTCAAGTCCAAAACTTGGGCGCTACTTTGGAATTCTTGGGCTGTTCGTCTTACTGGTCCAATGGTAAAGTTTGTATTTTCTGGCTGCACTTTACCGAAGGAGTTCGACTTGAAAATGAAGAAAATGTATTCGGTACCGGAGCAAGCTTTGGCCCTAACACAAACCTTAATTACGTTAATGAGCTTACTTTCTGCGATGTTTGAGGAAGTATTGACATCATAAATAAAGTCGTCATTAAATAATTCATTTTACTAGTTTCAATGTACCTTAATGGAAGATATTCATGTCTTCCTACTAAAAATATTAACGACGATGTAATATAAATAGTTCACAGAAAGTTTAATCATGTTAGAGAAATTAATATTATTCTATGCAATTATTTGGAATAGTACTGAACTTACTGTAAGCATTGCCTTATAAATAAAACGCACTCTAGAACTTTGTACTTTTTAAATTTTTATTGTAAGAAAACATAGTTAATTAAAATACAATTATACATACATTATTAGAGCGTCGGTGGCTCAATGGTGTGGATTCAAATCCCGACACGTACCAATGTGTTTTCGAAAATATATGTACGTTACCCGACGGTCTTATGGTGAAGGATAACATCGTGAGGAAACCTTCATGCACGCCTGCGAAGAGATTCGAAGGTTGTGTGTGAAGGCGTCCAACCCGCACTGGGCCCGCGTGGACGACTAAGGCCTAATCACCCTATCCGAGTAGGCCCACCGAGGGGCACGACGTTTATGAGCAGATGATGATGATTGATGATACATACATATTCAATACATATTTCAATAATATTTAAGATTCTATTTCTAATATTGATGTAACCATTTTTTACTACAATATGTATGTAAACCAAAATAAAATTATCTTGAATAATCTGGGATATCTGGGATAATATATCTGGGATAATCTCTGAAATGGGTGAACTGAAGCGATTTCAATTAAATTTGGAAGAAGTGAACTGACACCCTGATATTTAACTATCAACTATATACAATAGGGATGATGACATTTTTTTTTTCTGTTATTATATCGATGGACCGCATAATAATAGAAACATTGGTAAAAAAATTACTCCGTTAACATTAAAACTCACAGAGATTTTTCAATTCTAAAACACATTAATGGACTTTCCATAACGCGTCATACAAATGCTACCTAGTTATGACGTGCATCAGTAATTAGTACGCATAGTTTGTGAATTTTGTACTACATCTATATTAAATGTTGTGTTTACTAAAACGGTTTCTTGCAAAGTTGCTTTAAATTATATGTGTTATCCTTTTTTTAACAAATTTTTGACAATTAATGTACTTTAAAAATGGACTTGCCCATCTAACTTTGAAGACTAATAAAATTCATAAAACATGAGTTTTCGAGCTGAGAGTAAGCACATCGTTATATTAAACCCAGATTTGTAATAATATGAAATAGTTCTTACAATTTCAGAACCCAGTCATCATGCCTATTCTACAATTAGCGTCCTTTCTCTGGCATTGTTGATCTTTTTAATTTCTTTTTCTATTACAAAATAATTTGATAAATATTTTCGGTCAGAACTAGGTGCTTGTCGCGACTTATCTTCTTGAATAGCCCAAAAACTATGGAATAATATCTCGTTAGATGGTAGTATATAAAGTAATGCTAACAGCCTCTCTCAATAATGAGAAATGACGCTGTGTCGGTCCCGTTTGGCATAGTCCGATGGTAGTTGGAGCAGACGAAGGGAGCAAGCGTAACGTAAAACTCCTTCGGTCCGACGGATCTTACGCGTAGATGGATGGACTTGCTGGTCGCTGGTGCAGTCTAGATGAAGATAGCAGAGGGAGGGTATATCATGCAAAATATGGGAAATCTCGGTCCAACAAACAGGAATATATTGAAATAGGCTGAAGAGGTGGTAGGCAGGTGTAAAGCAGATATTTGGTTTCCACCACGTTATAAGAATGTTTATTAACTAATCCTTGGATTTTAATACCGTTATTATCAAGTTTGCAAATTAACTGATTAAGGAACTTTTTGAAAAGATATTTATTCAAAGCATATCATTTTATAAACATTATAAAGACGAAGAAAACCGTCTTAAGGGATTTTTTAATCTTATCAATACAAAATAGTAAGCCTTCCATTCGTAATTAGAAGTATTATATCCGTAAATTATAGTTTTGAATTTTACCACGTAGGTTCAGTATCTAAGGTTAAAGTAAAAAATGTAGTAGTAATAGGTTACGTTCATTAACTTTATATAATGTCATTTCTTACCTTCGGAAAACAATATCACTCTTTCCATGACCAGCATTATCTTTATCGCCATCTACTTCATTATCACCGTCATGTTTTTGTCATTTAGGTACTTATTGTTCATCATAACAGCCTACAAACTCATTGTTAAACTTTCCTCAATGACTTCAATGCACTCGCCATCAATATCCATAGAAACCTCACTAGTTATTACTTTTTAACTTAAGTTAATGATTGTTATTAAAACTAAATTAAATGCGCCACTTTTATGATGGAAACCAATAGTTAAACGAGTGCAGCTGACGGCGTTTAGACCTGGCCAGAGTTTATTTCGAGATATTTTGTTCCAGTTTATTTTCGGCCCTTCCTGTCTCGACGAACGACGTGCGAATTTAAGGGCCACTCTGAAACGCGCTCGCTAAGTACTTTATTATTTGTTCGATACGCTCACCCTCGTTCCGTGCCTGTCTTCGCGGGCCCCTATAAAACAACATTAACCTTTGTGGATTGACGAATAATGGACCTTAACGCGTAATAAAAGTAATGCCCGGAATCGACGATTGGCTTGATTGATTAATGTCGGTTTAAATTTTGTTACCGTCTACTTGTAGGCGTTACAATATCTTGTTGAGTCTCAGCCTATTGAAATGCACAACAATTGGAATGCATGTATGTGGTGAATGCTCGTTAGTTGCGTGTTTGATGCGCCCGCTTTACCCTTTGGACAACATAGGCTATTTTGTACGGTTCACCGGCGTGCTCCGGACGTAATGTTGTCATTGTTGTTATCTAACCATCCATATTTTGAGTTTCCATTGTTTTCCAATTTCCAAGTGCGGTATCGCGCGCCGTTATCACACACAGCCGGATCAGTCTGTGTTGGTTCGCCTGCGGCGACGGACGTCGCTTGTCGCGCGCTTTTCCCTATTTTCCCGCGTGTTCGTGCAACCGTGTTTTCCCCGCTTCGGGAAATGTCACTCTGACACAACCACTGGGTGTATAGTGTGATTGTAATATAAGTTGATGTGTGCTCATCGTGAAACGTGCCCGTGATCGGATTGCTGTAACGTGGGATATATTTCCGTTGAAAACGTAAGTGATACATTCGGGTTCGTTAAAAGAATTACAAGGGAGCGGATTTGATTTGAGCTGTGATTAGATAGTGATGGATAGTCGAATGTCGATGAAGTTTTGTTATACATATTTGTTGAATGTTATTTTCGTTCTTCTTTCATTGTTAGGTTACGACCCCTTGCTCGTAATGTCAAGTTAAAGTTCACAGACAAACAATAACTGGATATTTTAGAATACAAAGGTTACAAGGTGGCTTTACATTAATTTTATTGGTACAACCTAAACCATGAAAATGACCAATGGTGTATGTGCCAAGTTTGTTAGTGCCAAACCAAATGGGTTTCGAAACGTAATATAAACGAAAATAACACCAACAAGAAGACAATATCTATCTGATTTTCTATAAAATTAAAGCAATTTGTGAGTAATTTCTTCTGTATAATTGTTTATTGGTTAAAAATTTAGGAGACCGCCTCTGAGATTGTTTAGGTATGTTGGTATGATTAATCTGACGTTTTAAAATTATCATAGCAATTGATAAAGGCAGCTATTTTAGGATTAATACTGACATAACCATCGTTATTAGTGGACAATACAATTTCAAATTTATATGTAATAAAATTGTATTAACTATACAATTCATGTTCATGGTACATTATACCAAACAGACGCGGTTTGATTAATCATCAACAAATACCAAAAGTCGTCAAGCAATAGCAATTAAGTGACTGATGATGAGTGACTACAGTGATCCTCGTCTTGTACGTACTGCCATACCTAACCACCATAATAGCCGAATAGTCCATTTAGACGACCGAGGTAGTGTAATGGTTAAAGTCTGCCTCTATACTAGGGGTTCCGGATTCGATTTATGTAACGTATAGACTGATGAAAATGATCAGGGTGGTTACCATCATCTTAAACAGTATTATTATAATGATACGTCAGCATTTTTGTACCAGAAAATCGATGTAATATTATTGTAAATCTGTTTTAAAGATGGCGGTAACCGGAAAGATGGCGGTAACGGTGGCGGAAATTTCAATGATCCCGAAATAGGGACTATGGTGTAATAACATAATTATATAAAATATGATGACCCATTTAATATAATGTTTGAGATGTTGATGCTACTACATCAACGGTTCCGGCTTCGATCCCTGGGCAGTACAAACATGTGTGTGCATGAACATGTCTTATTTCACGGGACGATATCTGGCACTGCCGTGGTGCCTACCTAGATGACTCAGTATCGAGTCTACCAAGTAAATAAATGTTTCAGAACTACTTCTGAGTCTTCTGGTTGAAAACTAAGTAGTTTTTCTTGTAAATTTTCCATATGCTTATTAATTTCATAACAAAATTAGTTATTTGCCGATGCTGTGACACAGCTGATCGGAATGGAGGTAAACATTTTCTAGGTTAATGAATATTCATCCGTTTCAAGGTCAGAAGTAATAGCATCTGTTTAAACACCATTTGTGTCATTTGCAAGCGATTGTGATAAATAACCATGAAGTGTGGAACGTTATACTCGGGAGTTTATTGGATTTGTATGGTACAAAACATTGCCTGGGTTATGGCCCTATATCTAATAGTCATGTGGGTTGTTTATAAGAAGTAAATAACGATTGAAGTTTAGTTATAAATAAATAAAATAATAAATAAATATCTACTGACATTCAAACAGCATTCCCCCAAACTAAGCATTAGCCAGTGATGTGGTTACTAAACAACGGATAAGCATTATTTAATACTTTTTTGTAAAACATACATATTTTATACAGGTTATACCCAGACATGTTAATGTACACAAATGTTTGTACTGCCCGGGGATCGAAACCGGAGCCCTTGGTTTAATAGCCGTCGTCTCTACGATTACACCAGATGGGTCCAATTGTCAAATTTGAACTTTAAATATATTTATTCATATCAATATTGTACTAGATACTTTTGAATCATCAATCATTATTTATATATTTTTAATGGTAGTATAATCGGAAAAAACAGTAAAGAAACTCTTTTGTCACTTTTTAAATTTAGGGGATTTCAAGGCAAGAGTGAATAGGCATCATTTGAGTTTGCGTGATACATCTTAGACTGCATCGTCACTTTCCATCAGGTGAGAAGGCAGTCAAAGACACTCAAATTTTAAATAAAAAAATTACATTGATACCTATAGAGTCAAATAATAATAATAAAAAAATATTTGGATTTCAAGATTACAATGATCCATGTGGTCATGACGTAATGAAGTTAGTACAAATAATAAAAGTACAATCTATCAATAATTGTTAAGTTGTGTTTCGACGGCATATTAGAAGACACCTGACAACGCGTATTCAAATGCTGAACTACGAAATGTAAAAAAATATATCACCACCCTTACTCTACCCGCGGGTGCCGAATTAGGCGGCTTCTAGATACTACACTTAGCAGAGGCAGGTAGTAGCGCTTTCTCATTCAACCTTATCTTCTTATCTTTTAAAGGTACGGGTATCACTTCAACAATCCTAGTCTTTATTTATGTTACGGATACGTACCGGGTCGCTTTTCTCCCTAAACATATATGTATTAGGTTACCTAGCCTCCCCTGCAACTCAGTTTCACATTTCACTCTTGGACACCTTTAAGTTCGTTGAAAAAATTTTTAGGCTAAGAGCCATCTGCGCTCATCACTTTTCCGGTGAAGCTGTATAGCCACCTGTGGCTAACCTTATACATCTCAATTAAATTTGTGTAGGAATAAAAATATTTGAATCATTTTATCTAATCAAGTATTACGCAGTAGAGTTAATCAAATTATCCGTTGACATTGGCACAATGTGTATGTCACCTGACCTAGAATCAGATCTTTCATTAGTACTTTAGGTCATCTCGCCCACTATGTCTAACCACTTTACGAGTTCTGTTGTCATCGCAGAGCTACACAGCAGCTAGTTACTAACGTTACAACATCTGTTATCTAGCTTACTTTACAAAAACTAAAGCAATAATTAACGCTGTACACATTGGTAAAGTTTTAGTGCCTTTGTTGATATAAGTAAATGGTAGCGTTAAGCTAGATAAGCTAGCGGATGATAGGTTTAACCCAGTTTGATTCATCCATCTCTGTTACCTACTATAATATAATAAATGATCAAGGAATAATGAGGCATTATGCTGACTGAGAACTCAACGGCATCCCTATTTCGATAGTTCGACCCAACATAGTTGGGGTTAACTCGCAAAATATAAGGTAATTGAAGACAAAAAATAATTTTAATTTTCATTCATTAATTTAAAAAAAAGGTAATGATGGACGTATAGTATTATTTAAGTCTATGGGTAATGAAAACAAAACCGGTAGATCTCACAAGTTCTATCTACATAGTTTTTTTTATTAAATTTGTAAATCTGTGAACATTTTCATAATTATGTACCCAGGTAGGTACTGAATTAGGTTCAGATAAGATGTATCTTAATAATAACGTGCCAATAGATCAAAGCCTTTCTATAGATCAATTTCTAAACTAAAGTTGACATTCATAGGTCAAGTAACTGTAGGGTCAGTAAGGTTCTTGAGTGGAAATCGACTAACACAGCGTAGGACGACCACCCACGAGATGGGCAATCGACCTTAAAACTGTCGCAGTAATCGTTGGACGCATCTATACATAAGCTGACTTTAATACAATTGTTTCTACACTGCGGTATGTGGGCCGCAAACTTGATTTCAGTTTATACGCAAGCCAATTAGACGTTTGATTGTCCGAATAGAAAGATGAATCAATGCTTCAGAGTGCAAACTGTAAACTGGTTGAAAGCTTAAGATGGTAGTCGTTAAAACTCTCCAATTTTTATTGCGCCCACGAGGTGGGTAAGGGCCCGATTCCCCAATAGCTTGGATGTCCAGAATAGCCTGTGCCCTCCAGTGGGACAATATTAGGCTGATGATGATGGCGGTTACTTATTTAATATATTTAACGACTTTTGTTTTCATTAGGTTCTAGCTTACGGTATTCCGATCAAATTCGAAACTAGATAGTGTCTATCAAATAAATTAGTAATCGTTATCCATATTTAACTTCCGGCGTTTCCGTCTACAGTTTAACTATGGTGTAATCAGTTGAAATTATTCAATCACGATTCCAAACATACGGGCTGAAATATCAAATATTTGTTAACTATGCATGCAATCGGCAGATCCGTCAAAATATTCCAATTAGGAATATCTGCTGGGAATATTCTATGTATCATAAAGGTTCAATTCGATATTAACAGTTATTTTACAAACATAAAATCTAACTGAATGGTTACATCAAATGATTTATTTTTAAATTAACACTTAAAAATACGTCAAATTTTAAGTTGATTTGTAAATCCCTCCCACGAACATTAAGCACTATAGGTAAACATCCTATCAATAGTTGATAACCCGTCAATACTCTATAGAGAAGATAATCGTAATATCCAAATATCACGTGATAACCCAAATATGTAACGTGATATCATAGAAGTATTATTGGCCAGTGATAGGAATTAGTGAAAATAAAAAAAACAAACCACGCCCGTATACGATTTCAAACATACGTTTTTTATCTGTGCAACAGGGACGCGTCGGGTGTTGCATGACTGTTTTCATTAATTAATGTTTATTAACGAACGGCTGGTATAGTTCCATTAGAGGGACCGTGGTTAAATATTTAAATTAGACCCGTTACGTGCTGCATTAAATTTAACAAATTAAACCAGAGTGCTCGTGGAGTAAAGGCGTTTAATCCAGTGGCATTACTACAATGTGATAAAACAATTATTATTATAATGGCATAATGTCAAAATTAAATTTTTATTAATAATTCAATCATAAATTGCATTATTTTTATATCGAGCAATGATTGCATTATCGTAAACAAGAGTCAAACACAATCGAGCCGAATTAATATTATAAACGTTCCATAAACATAATGTCATATTATTATAGACCTAGAAAAACATACGATAAAGGTAGAACATTAAACTCAGTTTCAATTAAACATATCAAGTTAATTAACAGTCTATCCAATTTCCCGTAACACTACGTAAGACTTCATCATTGCAAATCATCTTTATTATAATGAAACCTGGTATAAACGATGCATAGTTATTTAGTATAATAACTAGAAAGGTCTGAAGTCATACAATGAAACATACGTGTTGTATAGCGAAGTGATTACAAATTGGTTGATATTTGTTATCAATAATGAAGCGCCTATTTTGATTACATTATTGTATACCTTTTAAAAAGTATTACAACTCTTTTTCTTGTACACAATTCATGTTATATTTATGCCCAATGTTAGCTTTTGCCCACGGCTGCGCTTGCATTAAATTCGGGGCTACCCTTTCGTGGTCACGGGAACGGTTGTCGTCCACACGGGACCAGTGCGGATTCGCCGAATTCACGCACAACCTTTGAATCTCTACATAGGCGTGCGCAGGTTTCCTTACAATGTTTTCCTGCACCGTAAAATGGTCGGATAAACGTACAAATAATTTCAAAAATTCAAAAATACATTTGTAGAGATACAAAGAAGCAGTGAAACCTTAATTACGAACTGCCACGACAAGCACAGCTGACATGGAAGTAGTTTAGCAAATTAAAATTTACTGAATTTAAATGCTATAATAAATAATATACTTCAAAACACTTATTTAAAGTAAAGGTTACAAATCATATCAAATAATAAAATGAACATCATTATAGTAATAAATACAGGTTTAATATATTATACCTGCACTAAAATAATTAAAGTCAGAACTTAATGTAAGTTCTCATAAATATCATTAGTTCAAATTCACAGAACTTTTTCAATTGAATAATCGTAATAAAGATGTTAGCATGAGTATGTACAATATGTCAATGTGTAATGAGGCAACATGTGAACACCATTAACCCGACTAACGCTCTTCGTAAATATGATGAAGTGGCGCCGCCGGATTAAAAATAACCATAAACAACCGAACACTAAAGTATTTCTTAATATTATAGCTATAACTTTAGCTTTGCGTATTCCCACCAAAGGCCCGGTGACTTGTAAAAGTTGCAATGGACGACAGCAGAGTATCCAAAGAATTATCCTTTACTTAATGGAATTAAAAAGCGAACCAAGTGAACAGGAAAAAGCTTGATTAGGTTCTACTGCTGTCGCCTTTAATAGGCCAAGGATAGGTACTTACTGCTTTTACATTTTAAGGGTAAGTCCTACTTGGTCGGTTAATTCAAATTATTTTTGTTTTTTAACGTGTAAATAGTCAGAATAGATTCACGGCAAAGACCATAAACAAACTACCTCTGGTAATTATAGATTCTCGTTAAGCAACAAATCACACGTTGAGTCGATTTAGGTCAAGGTCAAGGTCAATCTTTCGGAAGATTACCTTTCGGTGTCCGTTATTAGTACTAAGTTCTCGTTTTATTGTTCGATGATTAAACGGGATGGAATTATTTGGGTCGAATGCGATTGCGCAGTAGCTAATCTCCTGTAGTGTGTAAGGCCTTATCTTATCAACTCGGTTGTCTTACAACTACTACTTTTTTTTCTTTTTTTACGATGGTTTACATTTGCCATTTAGTTTTTATAAGTCTGAAGTAAAGGTAGTATTAATTTTTAACGACAATAGGTTACATACACTCATAATGACCTGTACATGTTCTAGTGTGAACATCAACGAAATCCTTATATATGAGTACTTGCCCGAATTAACTTGAACTAATTTCGAAAGTAACGATGCTTACATTTTTTTTTCAAGTAATTATATTGATTTTTCACTTGGATACTTTTATGAATAAACTACAATAAAAATACTTTTTAAATGTATACTTTTTAAAAGTATATTATTAAATAATGAACAAAGTTGATAGCAAAGTTTCTGTATTTAAATAAGTGTCTCCCACACAACCAATTTAATGGATTATACACTCTTTAGTTTAATTTTTCGTTTTAGTAAAATTCTATAATTAACATTTTTTATTTAATTTTTTCAACACTTCTATATTACATTTGTTTATACTTCACGGTAATAGTGAAGTGCTAGGCAAGATAAGAAGCAGTAAGATTTTTATTTTTCAAATTCCATGGATCCCAAAGTCGAAAAGATTTATCTTAAGATAAATCGACTTAAAAAAATCGACTTAAAAAAATAAAAAAATATATAATATAAGGTCAATCAGATATATAAATCAAAGCCGGTTCGAAGAAATCAGTAGGAGGTGATAATACATGACAAGAGAGAGGCGAAGAGGTCACGGGTGTCGTAATGAATGCCCTTTTTTCACGTTTAATCGACTCTATTAGGCGGTGTGAAATTGAATAATCAATTTCGTGGGTTCTCGATTCTTAATGCACATTACGACTGATAATATCAGGAAATGAGTAAGACTTTTAAAGATACTGGAGTAGAACATGTGCGTTCAGTTAGATAAATATATTTTCCTTATTATATTATTGATTCTTATTAATACCTTTTTTTTGTATTTGTGTTCATTTTATCAATCAATCGATTCTACATAACAAATATGGGACGGTTTTCTCTTAAGTCAGTATAAGCAGGTCTTTACTGTATACAATTTATACAGTAAAGACTCAGTTCATGTGTCGCTCTAGAAATATCTCATACACAATTTCGTATTTGAAATTTTGCCATATCTGCTGTAATGTTAGAGTCTGATTTACTCTCTTCGACCTATTGCAGTCTACAGCTGGCATAGGACCCCCCTTTTCTGTACGAAGTATCAGTCCGCATTCTATCGGGCTGAAAACGTCCTATGCTAGGCCTACCATGAAAGACTCCCCTAAATCTTCAACGGTCATCATTCTTCGGATATATGAGTATGTGACCAGCTCATTGCTACTAAAGTTGCTGACCTCCCGAGCAATGTTGGCAAATTACCTTTTTGTATATTAGGGGCAAATTTCGTGTAGGGAATGATAGTCGATTATTGTGATATAAAGCTTTCCCCTCATATTCTGATGGCATGCTTATTTTACTCGTCATGAGTAAAGGTGTTAAGCGTTGAAGATAATTCATGACATATAGAACTCTATCAAATAAATCTATGTCTCATATTGTGCACTCTCTTTACAGAATTCCATTCATCCACCAAAAGCTCATTTTGCGTAAGGTTCGGTGAACTCGGCTGGCGCCATTTAAATATGTTAAACGGAAAACGATGTCACCTAAATTAAGTTGCGTATTAAACCTTTTGCCCTATTTAACTTGAATAGGAATCCGTTTACGCTTTGGTGTCGTCTGAAGTCTTTGTTCCTTAATTTAGGTAGAATTTTTACTAACAACTTTTTGTTAGGATACAGAGGTCTTATTGTATTAAGTTGGACTTGAAAATATATTCCACTTTATTTTTTTTTATAGACTATAACTATTTGACAGGCTTGATAACGTAATTAATTGTGTCTCTGTCTTGTAATAAATGTTATTCGACAAAAAAATGTTTGTTTTTCTGTGTGTGTTTGTCATCAACCAGCCTTTAATGTGGAAGCCATAAGTCTTCTCTCACGTAATGGCTTTAATGATATTTGACCGAAACCTAACATCGATCCCAATGTTTAACGACTACAATGCTAAGAACAGGGGAGGATCCACCATAATGTTTCTATTTAATAATATAAATTTAGCGATGTTTACCATGTTAAGAATACATAGCTACTCCTTTTTACTGGTGTAGATTTGCTTAACATATTTATAAGTTATTTACAGAGATAACGAAATAATGAAACACAAAGAAATTTTACAACTTTTTTCTCATATTTTAAATGAAATATAGAGTTTACTTTTCTTGGCAAGTTTTTACATGATAACATGTTTGGTATTTTTAAAATATAGTTTCCACTATTGATCTTAGCAAAATGGAAGCAAAATTCTTAAATTCTTTCTACCAATCTGAGTCCCAACAATAAGAAAAATATAATTATACCTACTCAGTATTATATAAAATATGATGACTGTTAACTTGCCTTGTTCACGTTCTAAAACAGTTCGCATAGATACTACGTCTTAATAAAGCAAAAACATCGAAGTTTCCAGACTTTAGTGTATGGAATATTTTCCGTATTATAACACCTGGCCCTTTCCACTGCCGCCGTGTTTTGACGGGAATGCAAAAGCGGCGATAATCCCCATGATAATGGAGGAATTACCGTTCAACAAACTCGAAATAATACGCCGCCTATTTTTCTTCGGTTATATATTTTTTCGTACCATTCAACAGGAAGATAAATTAAGACATTACTCAAAAAGATGCTAATGGAAACGCAGAGCCTATATATATACTTTGCGCTGAACTTAGTTGGTGTTTGTATATTCTTTTGATTTTGTTTTCAAAAATGCACTCGGGTCATTGTTTGAAAAGTCCGTGCGTATTTGCTTGTACAAACAATTAAAAGTAGTTCCGATCCTACACATTCCTATAGTTGTAAGTACATGGTGATAGGCTAGATAAAAAGTCGTCTATATAGGTCTCCATCATAGATATCATCCCGTAAAATAGGACTATTATGAATTTTGTGTGAAAAAGGCAATGAAGCTACTGAAATTACTGGGTAAGGGAGACCTAACATCTGTCATCGCGGTTGACGGGCGCAGGGAAAAGTTGACGGGAAAGATTTAAGACATATAGTTATTGGTTTAATTCAACGATACATCTGTTATGGACAGGCGTATCCCTTAAAATCACGTGAGCAAAGTGGTTAGCATCTGACGACCTATTTGGTGTTGCGGTTGAGAGGTCGGCCGCAACACCAAGGGTTCCGGGTTCGATCCCCGGGCAATACAAACATTTGTGAGCATGAACATGCCTGTTTGTAATGGTCTGGGTGTTTTCTATGTATAATATGTATGTATTTACAAAAAAAATGTATATATGTATGTTTATCCGTTGTTTAGTACCCATAATACAGGCTTCACGCTTAACTTGGGGCTAGATGGCGCTGTGTGAATGTCAGTGGATATGTATTTATTATTTATTTATTTATTTCAACTTAAAATAAGTGACAAAATGTAAAGTAACTCTTTTTGCTTAGGACTTTGATTATGAGGCTAGAATCCATTGCTTAAATAGAAACGTGAAACTTGACATTTTCTATGAATTTTATTTACAACGCTATAAAAATGTACGAAATAAATATATGGTAGCTATTCTCTCAAATTACTTGAGTACTATTTTATCAGGTACGTAATAAAAAATAAGGAAATCAAAAATTTTATAGCAAGACTTAAAAATACATAATAAAATCAGGTTACGATCAAATAGAACATAGAAAGTCATGAGAACCCGACAAAACAATAATTGATGCCTCACAATTACTAGATGATGTAGCTCAGCTTTAATCTATTACTAATAGACTGTTTAGTTAGCGCAACAACCAGTATAACTTGATACAGTACGTACACATAAATATGAAGTAGTGAAGGCTCAGATAATGTTTGATTTAATTCTATGTTTTCCCCTCTATGAGGTACCATAAAAGGCTAGCGTACACGCAGGTATTCTAGTATCAAAGCGCCTGCTTACTCGAAAACCGGTATCGGTAAATGCGCATATGGATTGTGTTAACTGTGCCATACATATTTATGGAGGTTTTGCCATGGGAATAGAGCTGGGTGGTCAATGGATAATTTATAGCGAACGTGACATAAAAGGTTTAGTGTTAAGATAATCACGGGAAGAGAAATTTGTGTTTGGATTTCATAAACTGTAAAATACTTTTACAAAGATTATTTATAGGTTT